>JASGAU010381354.1:0-26026 GCA_030220045.1 Australoheros facetus
GTGTGTGTGTGTGTGTGTGTGTGTGTGTGTGTGTGTGTGTGTGTGTGTGTGTGTGTGTGTGTGTGTGTGTGTGTGTGTGTGTGTGTGTGTGTGAGGTAGAGCAGAGAAAACAGTGGAGACTAAATCCTCTTTCCCCCCCTGACTTTAATCTCTCCATGGGCTGAGCCTGGCAGTTCAGACCTTACAGCAGCTGTCAATCAAGACGAGTGACAGGTGGCAGGGCCGCAGGTGGGGGGGGTGGGGATGGTCAAGGCCGTGTGTGATGACAACCGTAGGTGTGTGTCTACACTAAGCTTGTTAAAGTGTCTATCAGAGTGGGATGGGCATGGATGATGGTGAGGGGAGAAAAACTAAACTGGTGTGAAGTGATGCTTCGACTTTTTGTGTGACGTGAACAATTCAAAAAGCTGATAGGCAGTGGATGCACTACACGAGCCTGCTGTTACAGGTCCATCATGCTTGTGTGGCCACTAGCTGCTCTGTCTTTGGACTCTTTTGTTTTTAATTAAAATATTTTTGTTGCCATGCAAATAGTAACACATCAGATGTATATTTAATTTTCATGCATTATAGCATTATATTGGCAGATTGATTGTCCATCAATTCATCCATCAATCTATCCATTTTCTTAATTGATAATCTAATTCAAGGTTGCGGGGGGTCAAGGAGCAGGTTGCTTATCTGCAACAGAGCTAACACAGAGAGACAGACAACTATTCATGCTCACAGTCGTACTATTTAGAAAAAATATATCTTTTTTTTTTCTTTCAGCTCTAAATTTGGTTAGTTTTCAGATTAGGATTTAAAAACTTCTCTCTAAATGTGGGTTACTGTGGAAAAAATAGAAAACATTTAGCTGAGAGGAGCTTGCCAAGCTAACACAGCTTATATGTTAGGTTAGATTTTGGGATTTGTTGCTATTTACCAAAAAAAAAAAAAAAATAGTAAGCTTATCACTCTTGAGCCATAATAACCTTTACAGGGCATTTAAACTCCCCATTTTTGGATTCTTGCAAAGTATTTTAGGGCTGTATGATTTATTTTATGTAAGTTCATAGTGCGGCAGCCTGGTTGTTCTAGTGTTCACTAATTCATGTGCTAGCTATCAAAAGCCAGCCTTCATTTTCCCTGGTGACTTTGCACTCAATGGCAGACAGGCTGATGCTTAATTTATGCTACCAAGATTGTGTTCATGCGTATGTATTTGCCTGCAGAGAGCCTACGGAGAGTGTTTTCAATCACTCCAAATGTGCTTCTGTGGTCCTCCAAAATACCAATGTTAGTACTCGAGGTCGATGGCACTGTGCGTCCTTTCGAATGTTGACTGGCTGACAATTGGGTGACAACAGGGAAGAGAGCGACAGCAGAGTTCAGCAGGAATGGAAGAACTATGAAAAAACATCAAAGTAAAATAAAAAAATGATAGTATGAGAATAGCACAGTGGCTGCAAGGGACACTTTTCATTGTTTTTAATACTTCTGCTCTTTTTACGTTATAACTTCGCTCTTCTCTGTGGCTGGCTGACAGACCAACAACAGCACAAGCAAGAGTACCACATATTTTTGACACTGACCCTATTTAACAACAGACACATGCATGTAGACGGGCAGTCCATAGCTGCCAACGGAAGTGTTAGCGTCTATTGCTCTTTGGAATTTGTGCATACATCTCTGCTGATTGGGTGATGCTGTCTTCACACCATAGATGGAGAGGTGACTGGCTGCAAGTTAGTTTCAACAGAAGCTGGTCATGTGATTCTACAAACTCACACCTGACGGACGCTTTCTGTGTTTTTCAGTGCTTCAGTCCGATGGTAAAGTTTCTTTATTCAGCACATACATACGAGGAGTGATGATGATAAGTATGTTAGAAACTTCAAAAGTGAGTGAGTGAGAATGTAGCTGGCCAAGCTTGGCCATTATTTTTTTTTTTTACTTTGTCATTGTGTGCCACAGGATTTACTAGATGATCAAGTGTTGCTGCCCTTGTGAGTCAGCAGCAAAAATACAAGTTGGTTAATTGTTGTTCATATTTTATTAATCTAGGACAGCACTGTTAGCACTGTTGTCGCATAGCAAGAAGGTCCTGGGTTCAAATCCACCATCTGGCCTTTCTGTGTGTTGTTTGTATGTTCTCCCCATGTCTGTGTGGGTTCTCGCTGCACTCTAAAAAGTGTATGTGCACAAAGTTGAAGTCATTTAAAATTTTGAGTGAAAATCTAAATTTTTGCTTTAGCCGTGGAAGAAATGGAAAAAACAAAAGAAGCAGAAATGTAGATTGTTTTCACTCAAAAGTTTAAGTGACTTCAACTTTCTGCACAGACACTTTCTACTGTGCGGGTACTCCCGCAGTCCAAATACATGCAGTTAGTGGGGTTAGGTTAACTGCCCATAGCTGTGAGTGTGAATGGTTGTTTGTCTCTCTGTGTTAGCCCTGCGACAGGCTGGCGACCTGTACAGGCTGTACCCTGCCTCTCACCCTATTATAGCTGGGATAGGCTCCAGCCCCCCACCCCGTGACCCTGGAAAGGGTCAGCATAGTAGCCCATAGTATATAGAAAATGAATGGTTGTATGTAGGATATATTAAATACACAGTTTATCCATTCACTTCAGTATCACGATTAACATCCAAATGAACTGTATTTAAAATGAAAGTATACTGCAACATTAAAAATGAATAAACAAGATGAGTTTAAATTGATAAAATTAAACGTTAGAACACTGACAGCGATTTTAATCACTCAATAAGGAGGGCAAAAACGAGAGCAGCCTCAGTCAATATAACAGGAAGCAAGATGAAGAAGCTGTGCTATGTGTGAGTAAACAGGAAGCACTGCCACAGCAAAGAGATAAGCAATCAAGGACTGATCAATAACACAGCAGAACGTTAGACTGAGAAGATAAATGTGTTGAAGAGCAACAGGAACAGAAAACATGGAGCATGTGAGAGCACAGGTCTCACATGACTTAGTTTATTATTTAATTCAGGTAGTGTTGTTTGTCAAAAGGTTTGTAAGTCTTTCATTTCAGGATATGATGAGTACAGAAAGTTTTTTAATTAATGCATCACTAGAACATTAATAATATTTGATAACAGGAGGCATGGAGAGTCAGCACAGACTGATTATTTCCATTTAAAAAATTACACAGATACACAGTTCAACACGACAAAGACCAGACACACCGAGGGTTAAAGAGGGACGCGGAAACAGCCGGGCAACAAGAAACAGGTGAAACTAATCAAGGGGACAGAGACAGGGGAAGTAAAACTAGAATCAAAACACACAAGTCAGTTACCAAAATAAAACAGGAAGTCACTGACTGAACATAACAAATGTATATGAAATAAATTCTAATGAGAATACTAATGGAAAATAAATAAATAAATAACCTGAAACAACAAACTAAAGGTCAAGATAAAAAGGAATGTGAAAATCAAATATAAACCATTAACAGACTGGAGCATCAAATAATAAACAAATAAAACTCTGGGTCAGAGACCCACTGACTCTAACAAGCTTCCTTGGTTACCAAACTTCATTCATAAATTGCATAGGTGCAATGCAGAGACACACACTGGCTAATTGGAGCCAAGTAATGGACTAATAAAATAACAGAATTTCACTCAAACATGGACACAAACTCCTTGGATGGCCTGAACCACACAGCACAGCTCGTCTCATGGCAGTTTGTGAAATACCCAGAAAAATAAATCTACTTTTTCATATTCATGGACACAAATTATGTATTTTTTTTATGGTCAGTAATGCATTTCAATAGGAAATAGATTTCGTGTCAGAAGAGAGAAAGCAGAGAGGTGTCACCATGGTAACAAGGAAACAGTTTTAACAGATGCATTTTAGCCCAAATCATTATATTTTTACAAACTATCGTAGTAATTTTCAGTGCCTAAGCAGCATATTTGTAATTAATAACATATTTAAGGGTCTTGCAACTAATCTGTGAAAAACTGTAAAGTGTATAATTTGAAGTTGGCCTCGCACATGAATGTCAAGACAACGAACTCCTCCTCCGTCTTTCAGGACCAGCCTGAAGTGGCACCTGGAGGAACAGCAGGTTTTTTTTTTATCGTGGTAAAAAAGNCCCCCCCCCCAAAAACCCCAAACATCAATTAAGTACTTAAAAGGCAACTTCTAATTCTAACCTAGTTAAGCATCAGTGATTTCTGCTCAGCTCACATGTTTTCATTTCCCACTCTTTCATAACCTGAATCTTACTCATCACTGCTTTGTTCACCTGTAATGTTGCCAATCTGTGTACTCACACTCATTCTGCTGTTTAGACTCATTGTTAGCAGCTCTGCAGTACAGCATCAGCCACGTGGCTAAAATGTCAACATAAATATTTTAAAGTGAAACCGCATACAAGGCAGAGCAGACAAAACACACACACACACACACACACACACAGCGTGAAAGAGGAAAAGAGGCAGTTTTTTTCTCCATCTCTTTTCCTGGCGCATGTTCAATTATTAAATGCTGTGACGACTCCATGTGGATCGAGTCAGAGGCGGACAGACAGACAGACAGAAGGTGGGGCAGAACAAGGAGATAGTTATCAAGCATCCAGCCGTGGTGCTAATTGACCTCATGTCTGTTCATTTCAGAAATCTTATAACAGGATCTGATTGATGGATGGTGCAAATGAGCAGGAAACTTACTTTTTAGGTCTCAAAAACGGATTCTTTGCTAATTTACGAGCAAGTTAAGAGTTTTACATTGTCATAAGTCATCAAAATGAGGATGTCTTACAGTGAATGTAGGACAAGACAGTTCTGTACCACAATAAATTTAATACATAAATCCAATTTTTAATGTTATTTTGCAGTGGCATTCTACTAAAGATTCTCCACCACAAAGCCTCATTGAAAGCAGAAGTCAGTGGTCTGTTGGTCCCTTTGCTATACTTTACACTGCAGCAGATTAGATTACACAAAGCTTTAATTTTCCCTGAGTTGAAACCTGCTGGGTGGTTACATTTATATCTGCAACAAGCCGTATCAGAACAAAAACTCGTCAATATGATTTGTGCAATAGAAAGAAAAATGCATTAGACTTTTAAATGAGCTCTGATTGGACCAGATCTGATTATTTGCCTCATTAATGTGAGAGAAGTAAACAAATGAGTCTGAGCTGGTTTCTTTTGTGTCCTCAGCTCTTGTCAGCTTCGTCCCGACCAGCAGCAGCAGCAGCAGCAGCAGCAGCAGCAGCAGCAGGATCTCTCTCTGTCAGACTGCAGAGTAACAGCCACATATATTTTTCATGGACCATAACTCTGGCTCCTCTGTGTGTGTGGCTGTATGAAAAACTGCCTGGCAGCACATCAGAGCAACAAAAATAGACCCCTGCCTCCTTTCCTGATACTTTTTCTTATAACTAGAATGATGGTGCTCCTCCCTCATTCATCTTAAATAATTACTGATCCCAGAGGAAGAAGGTCAGGGTTAGCAGGGGAGCAATTTCAACTCAGGCTAAATCATGTTCCTACGTTTCCAGAATCCTGTATCACTTTGCATGTGCTGAATTGTGTTTTCTGCCCCTGAAATAGGGTTATAGTGTACGTGTGAAATGTTAATTTTGTCAAGCTTTAACTTTGGAATTTCAGTAAAATATTCAGTGAAAAACACTTAAGTGTTTCCTAAAGAGTTCTTTGATGAAACTGGTTGCCATCAGTGTGTATAGGAATAAGACTGAGGTTAATTTTTCTTATGATATCTATGTGGACACTGACATCTAATCCATGTATGTAATTAAAAGGTTTCCAGTGATTTGAGTGTGCACATAGTTTGATCTGATACATCCCAGGACAAGGAAGCAGTGCTGCTGACCGTATTTTTTTCATTGCAGAGACTAGAGATTGCTGCTAACACCTGTGGCTTTGTTTGGCTTACTGTAGTTTGCAGACAGAAACAGAATTAGGTGACCTTTAAAACTGTGGGACTGATGTTTTCTTGCATCATCTTGGTGCATTTAAAGCTTGAATTAAGCTGTTTTTCTCAGTCCAGATGGGTTATCTGTTTATGAATGACATGCTAATGCTAGGTGTAAATGGGGTATTAATTGTGCTTTAATTTGAATGCGATCAAATGAATTAAGGAACAGTGCTGCTCTGCCATTAAACTGCTTCCCCAAAACTACTTTTTGGATGGACAACTAGCTTAATAACGCCGGATCCCCCCTTCTCCCACACCTTAGCCACATGGGAAAGAAGTAGCAAAAACATATACTACATGTGTAAGTTTTAGATCTGCAATACAACAAACTGCACTGTGTATTCTGACACCTTTCTATCAGAACCAGCATTAGCTTTTTCGACAGTTTGAGCTGCAGCAGCTCGTCTGTTGGATCGGAGCGCAAGGTCCAGTCTTCACTCCCCACGTGCATCAGTGAGCCTTGGCCACCCATGATCCTGTCACTGGTTCATCACTGTTCCTTCCTTTGTCCACTTTTGATGGATAATGACCACTGCAGACAGCGAACACCTCACAAGAGCTGCAGTTTTGCAAATGCTCTGACCCAGTCGTCTAGCCACAACAATTTGGCCTTTGTTAAACTCGCTCAAATCCTTCTGCTTGCCCACTGTGTTTCAAAACTATTTCAGAATATTATCAATATTTATTTTTTGTTAGTATTGTGGGATTTTTCGTGTGCACACTGATGTTCGATCGGCAGTAGGAATAATTGCATTCAGCTCAGTTTAACTCTGTGTGATGAAGGGAATGCAGCCCTTTCATTGGCTGGGAGCCAGTCCAGCACAGCAGGTTGAAGGTGGCTCCTGTAAATGCTCTGCAAGGTGTTTGTTGTATTTCTCTGGTGTAGTTTGCATTCATACATTTTTTTACATGTTAAATCTTTTGTCACTCAAACTTGGACTGAATCCTGAAGCAAAACACTCCCACTAATGACAGCATCATGAGTGGTTATTGTTTTTTTTTTTTCAATCTGAAGACCAGCTAATATGCTGAAATCTGATTCTTTACTGTACCAATGCTTCAGGTGCTGTTCAAAGCAGCTTTTAGCCAACAGATTTAGTAGTGTTGTTGGTGAACTAACTTGCCCCTCTCCTTCTTCTTCTCCTCTCTATTTCTTCCAGTTTTTCTTCTTTGAGGTCAAAGTTCAACAGTCATCATGGCAGATGAAGCGGACATGCGCAATGAGCTGGCCGATCTGCAGACACGCGCAGACCAGATAGCTGATGAGGTACAGTAGAAGAAATGTTTTTTTGCTAAAGTGTTCCTCATTTTCTGTCTTACAGATGTTGTTACAGTGCTGGAGGAAATCTCCGTGAGCCACAAGCTCCGTGTTAAGACTCCTCTAAAAGCTCAGGATCAGCAATTTTTTTATATTCTTGGTATTGAAAGGAGATATCCTTCAGGGCAAAAAAACATACACATAATTTTTTTTGTGTCTGTGATTCAGAATGGGTGGTACAGGTACATGGTGTTTCTTACACATAGAAATTACGAGGGTGAGCTGCCCAGGTATATTAACAGCTGCCCAGATATATATTGCAATTTATGTCTATCTTTTTCTACTGGTGTGAAATGAAGATGTAATCAGTTCACTCTATTGGCTAACTCTGGTCCTTCCTGTTTAGTGTTTCTGTGTGGTCAGGTGGGTTAGATTGATCTTGTGGTAGTCAGACTCCAGTTCACCATCTGGACTGCATCTGGAGACAGTAGCACTGCCCTTTCTGAGGATTTGTCACAATCTGGAGGGTTAGTCTAGTCAGAACCTGCAACAGATGAAGAACTGCAGTAACGTCCATAATTTGTTGGACAAAGACACAGTTTTTGTAATATTCGCCTCTGTATACACTACAGTAGATGTTAAATCAAACAGCAGAATTTCACTCTACAGTCAGTCACTGTACAGACTGATTTAAAATTCACTGTGATGGTGTAAAGAGGAAAAATTACAAAAATTGTGCTGCTGTGTTGAACCTCACCAAGGTTGCAGGGACTACTGTCACTAGCTGTATCTAAGATGGAGGAACTGGAGGCCATTCACAGGATGATGAACTTAGTAGAGAGACAGCTGAACATTATCTATAGTATAAAAATTTATTAATTATTTATTTAAAAGAACGTGCATGCGCCTGCTATAAATACAAGGTGGGAAACACTGCAATTTCAAATCATTATGGTATTTATAAAATCTATCAGCTGCTGTTTAAAAGTGATTAATTATTCACTTATCAGCTGCAAACATGCCATATGTTCTTTCAGGCAATAGCACCAACTTTTAACTTATAACAATGTAACTCGCTGGCAAAGCTACGACAGAAATGAGGGAAAGCACAACTGTGAGGCAAACTGTAACCCCCAGTGAAAACAGATTTTTCTGTGACATGCCAATTATAATCTGACATTTCAAAATGGACTGTTCTCATCAGGACACAAATGTATCTCCAAAGCCTGCAGGCTGACAGATACAGCTGCTCTAATGTGACCTCGGCTTGTTTCAGCATTTGGTTCTCTGAGAATCTTTCATCAGGTCTGTGCTTTTTTTGGATAAGGAAGAACTCTGCCCTTTTATAATGAGTTGAGAGGAGCTCAGGAAGAGCAGATAATTCTGTGCTGCAGAATAATGGATCAGCTCAAATGGCCTTATTAAACATTCATGAGGAGATAATGCAGGGCCAGTGATGGGAAGGGAGGAAAGGAAAAGAGGAGGAATGAATGGAAGGATGGATTGATGAAGCAACAGGAGGTAAAACAAACAACAGTAGGAATCATCAGGAAAGAAACATTCAGGTGTAATTTTATTACAGAGTGCCACTCATTCGTCTTAGCATATTAGTGGTCCTCTGTTTTCCCTTTCCACCTGCTGACTTATGTTTTTAATACATTATCTGCATTAACACACTGAAATGCTGTAGAGATGTTTGTTAGAGGTGCTGTTCTGAGTGTCTGTGTTTGCTCTCCTCTGGACTCTAAGTTAATCCGTTGCTCTCTCTCTCTGCAGTCTCTGGAGAGTACCCGGCGTATGCTGGCTCTTGTGGAGGAGGTGAGTCCAGTGATTCAGTGTCACACATCACATTAAGAGATACAAAAGACATGAGAGGAAAAAGCATGCTCAGAAGAATGATTTGTCTTGGCATTTTCTGATGTTTACCAGTACTGTGAGAGGTTGTTGTCCTTGCACATGCACCTCTCCTGTACTTCTGCTTTATGTTTGAGCTCGAGTTTTCACGTGGATTTAGCTGGTTAGTCAGCCTGCTCATTACGCTGGCCAGAGTGTTTGAGGGGACTCCGGGGTAAAAACGTTAAATATCGCAAAATATTTAATTTTCAAATATTCCTTTTTTAATTCCTGATTTATTTATAAGTGGTGATATTATTAAAATGTTCAACTAAGGTGTTTACAGAAACCTTTTTATAAACAGAGGTACAGAGGGTTATAATTATATCATTGTACAATTATAATATTAATATAAACAGTTTGTTATAAATGTATATGCAGTTTTAGTACAGGTGGCTGTCAATGGACTTCATATCATACTTAAAACCTTCTTTTTCTTTTCCCCACTTGATTCTTTTCAGTTCAGTTTCCATTTATACCTGATAAAAGGAAAAAGAAGGCCCGAATGAATCATTTATATTGTTGAGAGTTGGATCTCTCCTGTGTGTAGATTTGTGCTGATTATGGACACCGGTGTTTGACAGCTCTAAACAGACAAAGAAATATGGTGGATGCCAGTATAGTGACTTCACAGGCCTAGTTGCTCTCTCTCCCTTAATCTCTTGTCTCTGGTTTGCACTAAATGTTGTCCCTCAAATGCTTAAGAGAACTTAGAGTCAACAGTCTAACAGTCCTGTTGAACAAATTCAGGGAAAAAATGACGATCATGCTCCTGGTTGCACTATTGACCTGATTTGGAGACTTTGAAACTGTTGATTGTTTAGTCTGTGGATCAACCTTTATCATAAGAAATGATCCTCAACAAACAAGTACGATGAGTTTGCCGGAGTTTGATGGATGAGGTTTGTGGTGAAATCAAAAATGCACAAGCGGTCAAAACAGGACTCCCATAGAGGGATCTAAAAAGTAGCACCAAAAGTACAGAAGAGCTCAGTGGATTTAAGCTGCACCAGTGTTTTCTGTTTCTTCATGTGATCCAGATTGGCTTTATGATGTTGAGATCAGGGCTCTGGTTGGGACACCATCTGTTGCAGAACTCATTGTTCTTCTAGTTGCTGAAAATATTTCTTTACAAATCTGTCACCAATTAGACTCCTCCACGATTTAAATCATGCTTGAAGAAGTCATTTCATTGAGCCAGGAAAAACAGAATAAGATATTGTTTGTTTTTTTAACCTTTAGCTGACATGTAACTAGGATGCTGTTAATTTCAGTGCCGTGTGTCAGTCCTCTATTTACTGTTCACACTGGCTGCAGAGGCAAAGACATGGCCCCGCTTTAACCCCTGGACAAGCTACCATGTCTAATGAGAGAAAGCCATGGGGGACAAATGGAAGTCCGTGGGGACACCGCTCCACAAACAAAGCTCTTCAGCGAATTAATTTTTTTGGCTTTTGAAGATAATGCAGAGTGAATGCCAGTTATATGTTTCAACTGGTTCCAAGTTGAATAACACTGTGTTTCCTTGTGATGAACCCAGACTTTGTTAAAAACCAGCGAAATACGTAGAGACAAACTGCCGCTGTGTCGTCTTTCTGTCTGACTGTATTCCTTATTGCTCTCACTTAGCATATCTCCAGAGAAGTGCCCTCAATCAAGTGAAGCAGTAAAGCAGCACAGATTATGGATGAGACTCATCATGCCTTCTTCAATAATGCTACAAATACGTCTTCAGTCTCAAGGTTTTACATTGTTCACAGTATTTGGAGATAAAGATGTTTCTCTTTCTGACCTCACAGTGCACCTTTAACTCATACAGGAAATTGTGAGCATGTGCAAGTAATCCATGACATCTGTACTCAAAGAGCTTATAGTGAAGCTTACACTAATTTACTGAGTTGAAGGACAGTCAGAGTCAACTCACTCTTTGTCTGAGGGTTTGTCTTAGATCTGCTTATTCAGGTGTGAACGGGTCAAACTCTGCATCAAATCAGTCTCGAGAGAAAATATCCTCAAATATGTGTGCCTTATGAGTTAGTGTTGCTGATACTGGTTTTATAGTACGTGCCTCTTCTGTGAAGGTTAAGCAATAATATAATTAATACCAAAAAGTTTAATATCACTTAAAATTTCTGCATATAGAGGTAATGGTCAGCTGTTGAAAGTAAATTTGGCAGCTGTAAATTTGGACTCTGGATTCAGTCCATGTTATTAACCACAGAAAGTAATGTTGTTTACCAAATGTGAGTCAAAAACGCTCAATTTTTTTCAACCGTTTTCATTTTAATTTTGTCTTCTCGAGTATTCAGTGCTTATTGGTCAATACTTTTTAATGATTTAAAGTAAAAGTTTCAGATTAAGAGAATTTGCTTTCTTACTGAGACAGCATCAATACCACTCTCAGGTCTGTGCATTAATGCTGAAACGGATACTGACAGCGATTAGCATAGCTTAGCAAAACCACTGGAAACAGCTAACTACACAAAATCTAAAGACCAGCATGTTTACTTATTAATACAGTTAATCCATCCAAAACCCAAAGTGCATAAAAACAACATGATGTGAGTTCATGAGGTTTTTGTGCTGGATTTTTGTTTTTATTGCACTAAAAGCAGAAGAGCATGGTGGTAAAGTGCAAAGTGCATCCAGGACAGAAGCAGCTGCATTATTACTGCTAACACAACATTGGCTCTTTGCAACCATCTGTGCAGATAGCGTATAAGCACAAAGCTGGTGAAGAACCCAGAGTGATGTTAAAACTGAGCACATGCAGACCCTAGCCCAGCAGCCAGAGCCTGAACTTCAACAGGTAACAAAGCCAGTGATGAGCAGTCAGGTTTGCAGCACTGTAGCCTCCATTTATACCATTTATACCTGTACAGGTTTCTGCAGTAGAATCACTGTGGTGTTTATATTATTAACTGGTTGCAGTGCATTTCCAGACATGTTATGGAGTAATGCAAAAGTAATGTTGTGAATAGTGTAACAAATTACTTTATCTGGGTAGTAATTAATTAATGTGATGCATTGCTTTAAAAAAAAGTAACAAATAATATGTAATACATTACTTTGTTTAAGTAATGAGACCAACACTGCATGTTACACCAAATGATTACCTAATTTTGAAGAAAAATGTGAACAAACCCTGTTGTAACTATCTCGCCTTCATCATGACCTAAAAAAAAAAGAGAGAAATTCAGATTAATAACAGAATTGCACATTTAGGAGTGGCTCAGAGCGGATCTACCACTCAGAAGGTTTGGTGGTTTGATCCCCAGCTCCTACAGTCCATGAGTCAAAGTATATTTGGTTAAGACACCGAATCCTGAGTTGCCCTTGATGCATCCATTGGAGTGTGAGTGAATGTTAGATGAAAGGGCTCAGGTGTGGATAAAAGCACTGACCAATCGATTTGTTGTGAAAAATTATGCATTTTGAAGGATAATCCTACTCATTAATAAAATAACAATTTGGTTTATTATTAAAACACAACAGAAAGTAAAAGATTGATGAAATAACCTTGATTGATTGATGTATAATAAATCCAAACCTTCACTTCCTTTGCTGGAACCTTCCTACAGATACTTGATCGATCACACCCCCACAGTCAGCTTTATCTGAGATAGATTATTATAATCTTTCGCATGAACGAGTGCCACGTACCAATTTAAAGACTTCACATGCTCACACAAAAACACCCAAAAGAGAATAGATGAGTAAATCAGGCGAGTGTGTGTTGAGGGAGCAGAGAAAATATTAAATGAGAAAAACTAATCATCATAAAAAATTGTTAAATCCAAAAACTGCGCCCATGTCCCCTATTTGTTGGTGTTTTACTCCCTCATCTTCATGATCCAGGAATGAAACCTTAGGCTGCTTTTCTGTTTAAGCTGCGCTATTAAATTAAAATGTTTAATATTCAGTTATAATATCTATGCAGTATCATTATGCTTGGTTCATCCTTTGAGAAATGCATCAACTTTTTGTTGTCAGTTTCAGTTTTAGAGCCATAAAAGTGACACAAGCGCATTATATAAGTTCTCTTTGGTAATTCTTTGCATATACAGTGTGTTACAGCACACAGGTGTTTATTATTGATGTACAAAAGCATAAACACCCTGGAGCATCTTCTTTCCTGTAAACATAAGCCCACTTTTAATTATCATCATTATGCCTGAACCATTCATTTTTTGCCACTTACAGCCAGTGATGTAATATGTCTTTGTCTCATGCAAATTAGGACACTTATTTAATTCTCAGGAACAACGAGTGACATGAGCTTGATTTTGTTTTAATGACTGATAAATGAGCAGACAAGATGACTCAATGGCACGACTCAAAGCTCAGTATAAAGGTAAAAAAAAAAAAGAGGTTTCTGCAGAGGGAGTCTGCCAGTAGAAAATATAGGAAGAGATGAACAGAGACATAACAGACATAACATAACAGAGGTGGGAATTCTTGACACAGAGAGAAAATAGCAGTGAGTGGGAGGAACACACTGGCTGTTTTCACTCATTCATCCACACTCTTTAGTGTTTGCTACATAGTGAACTAACTAAGGAAAAAGTGCAGACAGCTGTTGACACATTGCAGATATTTCATGGATGTAACTCTGCTACATAATCATGCAACAGTGTTGCTGTTTTGGGTAAGTATTGTACATGTGAAATTAGCATAACACAATGTTGAAGTAAAAATGTACATCTGTGCATGCACCTCTTTATTCACAACATATTTTGGTTGATCAGACATGATGCAAACTGGAGCTGCAAGTATTATAACCTAATCTTAACTATATTAATTATGAATTAATGTTACCCTTTAAAGTTTACCCTTTCAGATATTTCATACTTCAGGGTACTTAACAACATGCTGCTTTGGGAGCAGTTTTGATATATTTTTTAAGAAATCCTGCTGCTGAGGCAGGAGTGGAGACGAGCCCCTGCGCTGCTGAGAATTGTTGCGCTCACTGCAAACTCTCTGCTGTAAGAAACTCATATTAGCTCCAAATCTGACAGCCTTTAATTTTTTCTGAAAACAGATAAATAATAATGCAAGTTGAAGGTCTGAGCCAGTGGATGTAGTACACATCGTCTGAACATGATGATTCTGAAGTGCACTGTGCAGTGGATGAAATTTACATTTCAGCTCTACAAAATGGCCGTCTCACTACATAGTGAACGAGTGGACAATTCAAGCTCAGCAACTGGGCCGCTGCTGATGCGAGTGACAGAAATAAACACAGACCTGAACCATTATCATCGTGTTACACGGCTCAGTGTAGTTAGAGACCTCCGTGTGCCGAGCACGTCGGGTCTGACACTGTGGAAGGCTTCACTGGCAGGAAAACATTACGTCATGCACTATGATCTGTAAAAAGTGTATAAATAACTGAAAGCTATTTGACTTTCTGGTTTAAGAAAAGCAGAACAGGCTGTCTATGTTCTTATAATCTCTTAAAGGTTTGCTATTTTTTGTATTTTAAATTCACTGATTAACAGCAAATAATATTAATTAAACAATTAAATAATATGAATTAATTAAATAATATTAATAATGTATCAGCAGCAGAGAGATGTAGAGAGAAGAATAATTTGAAAAGGTTTCATGAACAAGGATCCACAGATATTAAAGTCCTTATGAAAGCTGTTATCTTCATGTCAGGCCTGTAGACACAGAAATGAAAAACTGCACCGCAGCTCAGGATGTGAACAAAGCGGACAAGAGAGGTGGAAATGAAGTAAAAGGATGAAGGATGGACACGAACACGAGAAGATCAGATGAGGGGAAACGTGAATAATAAACGGAAGGATATAAAGGAATCTGTGAAGGACATAAAGTCCAAATTCAATGTCTCTGTAAAGCAGACAGTAACATGATACAAGATGAACATGTCGTGTTATATTCATAAAAGCTGTTTTATGACTAGAAACAGTTACAGTGTATCAAATGCACCTTTTAAATTCATTTAATTCCCAATGTAAGCCTAAATAGAAGTAAAACTAGTATTGTTTTACCAATGTAATGAAATTTCAGACATCATCCATTTTTAAAGTGCTCATGAGCTACAATCACTGCAACTCACATAAGTGGAATCATACCGCATTCCATGTTTTCAGCTGTTTTAGGATTTCTGTTGTATATCAGTGCTTTAGACACAAGACCAATACTTTGAGTTAGCCAGACAGCAAAGTGCAAAGGTTAATGATACAGATGCAACATTGAGCCTCTAAGAAACATCTTACAATCAGGTCACCTTTAAGACAGCAAATATTTTGGGGGCAGAGCACAAATTAAGAGATAAAGATATTTTTTCCTATCTGCTTCACAGAGGTCTGTCTCATATATTTACAGCTGCTTAGCATCGAACTGGAGAGCAAAGCAATAATAATAATAATAATGAATATTAAAATATTCATCTAAATGAATCTGTTGAAAGTGTCCTTTGTGTTCATTTTCTGAAACTGCTCAAGTGTCCGGTGACTTTATGACTCACAGTGAAGGGTGAAAAAGACCTGACAGTCTGCGAGCATGTGTGTCTTTAACTAACCATGCAGAAAAAAGTGATGTCACCACAAGAGACTCGGCCAGTTGGCGAGGTCAGATATCCTGTCCTGTAGTTCTGAAGCCACGACTGCCCTCGCATGATTTCCCATGATCTCTCCTGTGGAAACAATCAGCCCTCCCACAGGATTTATGCAAGTGTATCTGTAAACATTAGCACAGCTGAATATTATACTAAGAATTATTCATTTTTCTTCAGAAATCCTTCTAATTTTATTCATACAGAGATCTTCACTCAGATAGATCCATGCACCTGACACATTTTTCCACACAGCCTGAGTAATACGAGCACTAGTCCCTATATCACTGCTCCAAGAAGGTCAGAGTAAAGTTTGATAAAAAAAAATTTAAAAAAATTATGGATGCGTAAACTGAATGGCCATTAGACTTTAATATTGCTCAGACGAGGCCTCGGGCTGACGGAGGCCACAGAGCTCTCGGTTGGTTGTACGCACAGTACAACCAACCGAGAGCTTTTGGGTTTTGTGCATGCATGATGTGTTTCTGAGTGTGTGCCAGCTCTGTAAGCCAGATCAGAAGTCGCATTACTCAAGCCTTATCAGCAAACCACTGAAAGCAGTCCAGTGAACACAGAGTAACAAATATAGTGCACATTTGTGTATATTATATGTTAGTGATTAGATTGTCATAATAAGCAGTGTTTTTCTTTTGTTTTGTTTCCATGACTTAAAGATGATCATATATATATATATATATATATATATATATATATATGATCTAAATAAGATCTCATTTTTGTGAGTCTCTGCTTAATTTTTGAGTAATTGTTTGAAATTTGGGAGCGATGCCAATCTCATGTCTGTCTATTAAATGTGGAGCTTCACTTAGTGGTTAATTTAGCGCAAAGAGGGCGAGACTGGCTCGGGTCCTTTAATTAACCAGGAAGTGAAACTATTGAGATTAATAAACTCCTTTGCAGGAGTGTCCCGGGCCTGTACGGGTGTCCTCAACCGAGATCGTGTTTTTATAGTGAGAGACTGGAGAAAACCTGCACAGAGGAGCTTTGCTTTGTCTGGGCTTGCACCCAGGACCCATTTTAAAGTTGCCTAAATATCTTTTATGCTATAAAAACAAAAAATGAACCCAAAAATGACAGGCTGACGTGCATTTTTGTTGCAGAGGTGCTTGTTTTGTCAACTTTGGATGCAACCAACTAACTGATCGTCTGTTTCAAGCTTTATATTTAGCACACGGACATAAGAGCAGTTTTGGAAAGCAAGAAACTGTCAAACTCCTGTTTCCTGCTGTGCCGCACAGGATCAGTTTCAAAAATGTGATTTCAAATTGCAATTTGACCCACTTCTGCTGCTGCTCTGATAGCTTTGCTGTGTTCTGCTCTGCTGACCTTCACTCATCTGTCACCTTTATTCCTCCTTTTTCCCTTCACTTCTCTTCTCTGCTGTCTTCCTTTCACCTCTCCTTCCGTCTGTCAGAGTAAAGATGCCGGCATCAGGACTCTCGTCATGTTGGATGAACAGGGAGGTAAGATGACAGGGAGAGATCGCTTTTACCTGCTCGACTCCTGATTCGCTCTTGCTGCATTTGCTGTACAATGGGAGAGTCGCCATCAGTACATCCAGTATAACATTGTAGATTCAAGTGAAAACAAAAGTCTCTTTTTTTTCAGGTGTATAATGTAGGTACAGCAATGAGAAGCCCGGGCAGCAGCTCCTGCCCCACAGCAGATCTACACAGGGAAGAGTGAGATGAAAGGGTTTATACAAGCTCATCTACGGAGACTTTTTGGTACCATTTTACTTCCTCTAGATCAGTCTTGATGGCCTCTTTTTTCCATAATTTGAAGCTGAACTATACATTGAGTGAGTCTGGCTTTAAGGGAGGTGCCTTTTTTTTTTTTTTTAACACAAACCAAAACAAGAGAATCACTGCGCAATTGAATGCAGCACATGCTTTATCAGTGGTTGAAGCCAAAATTATAAGCAAAAGTTAAATTTAATTGTCTACATGAGTATACTGGATCTTACTGCTGAGCTTGCCTTCTGCTTTGGCTCCCTGTACTTCACTTTCATGCCCTTATATGATACATACATGTTTATGGATGCACCAGTTTATCAGCTGAACTTTGGAATAGGCTGACATTAATATCATGAGATTCATTGGCGAGAGCGGTCGATGTGTGTCTGTTGTGTCCCGACAATGTTGGATCCAGTTCTTAAAATTTATATAAATGAATTTGTTTACATTCATGAATTATATGATGAAAACTTTCGAACTGTCATTTAGAATAAAGATCTTTGATTTCTTGGCTCAAAAATAACAACAAAATCAACCAATAGGTATCAGCGATTGGCCAGCTTGTTATTTTGAACATACACAGTGATACTAGCCCACATCTCACATTTGGTGCATCCCTACACATGATGAATTAAAATACTGATTATTTCTTAGCTATATGTTATGTTCATGTTTTAATCTGCTCTCTTAAACCTAGCTGACATG
Organism: Australoheros facetus; assembly: GCA_030220045.1. NCBI lineage: Eukaryota > Metazoa > Chordata > Actinopteri > Cichliformes > Cichlidae > Australoheros > Australoheros facetus. The sequence continues at coordinate 18,152 of JASGAU010381354.1, forward strand.
TTTGCAGTGCACCTCACTGATGGTCTGAGTGTTTAGAGATCGGCTGGTGACAGATACTGTTTGTCCTTTTTGTGATTAAAAATAATAATAATATATGAGCAGTAATGGCATACACACAAGCACTACCTGATCCATGTTTAACAATTAAAGGGGCACTCCACCGATTTCACAAGTCAGTTGATTTATTGTGTGACTCAAGAAGAATCTTTTCGGGTCTTTTTTTGTCTACATGAGCTGTGAGTAAGCCAAACAAATAATGATTATCTGTGCAGACTTCTTCATTTTAGGATTTTCAGGGACCACAGTAGATGAAGGTACTTCACAATAAAGTCAAATTTAGAGAAAAGACAAAAAAAACCCATTTATTTCTATGTAACAGTCAATCTTTTTATGTTTCGTAATCCTCGGGTGGATCTGACAGCTACTTTGAGAACCACTTAGATTACTGGAAAGTATGCAGAATCCGGGATTTTTACCCCCCAAAGTAGGGATTGTAGATCTCAGGAGATCTCAGCCCCTGCTGCATTGATTGTCCACACATTGTATATGTGTACATAACTGTAGTATTCATTAACAGATGGGGACTGTCAGAGCTCAGTCGCTCCAGCTGTTTTAAAATTCAAACATAACCTAGTTATAAGTGTAACTGGAGATTTACGCATCACCGATTTAAAACATGTCGTGCCAGTTGTGCAGACACCCAGTAACTAGCTAAAGAATAAGGTGAATGGAACACTTTATGAAGATTCACTTTAATAATTGTGTAAACTGAGTGGAGTTTAAATTAAATTTCATACAAAAAAATAACCCTTACAACAGCAAAACGCTGTGTCAGTAACTTTAGTTTAAATAGACACACAGTGGTTATGTTAGTTCAACTGCATGAATGAAACTCTCCTTGTTTGCAGATAGAAATAAGACTTAATAATTATCTTAATAATCAGCATATGTGGTTATGCTAATTTAAATGGGCGTTTTCCACTATTTCCAAAATGCATGAACTCTGAAAAACACATAATTCTCCATGTTTGCAGGCAGTCACCACTATACTAAAAAGGCTTTTGTAGGTGTTAACTGTAGCATTTCTGATTTTTTCACATAAACTTTTACAAAACAAACTATCAAATGTTTGCATCACAAATATTATTTGTGATGCATTCAATTTTGTGCATACTGAGTCATTTCTTTATTTTGAATATGGCTCTTTTGGTCCTCCATATAGGGAATATGTGTGCATATTAGGCAGGTAGTTCCATGCATGAGAGAGTGCCCTAATTAGCCTGCCAAAGGAGTAGATAGTCTATTTCCCTCTTCTCTCTTTCCTCACACCTACTTCCCCCCTGAGCAACTGCTGCCACAACACACAGCTCACTGCTGTAATAACAGGACAGCAATCAATGCACAGATTTAAATTACCTCTGCCTCTAAGCTAATGTCCTCTCTACCTGACCCCACATCTCCCTCGCTCTCTCTCTGCCTACTTCTTCTGTCTTTTCTCTCTCCTTTCTGTCCATCCTTCTCTCTTTACTACTGATGATGATTTATTTGCAGAGCCTCCTTCATATATGCCATGTTATTTACTTTAAGAAGTCCCTCCTGCATCTCCATTAAGAATAGCTGGCCAAGCCTGTAGTAATTAGTACAGTCTTGTTGAAGTGTAAACTGGGCTGTGATTAATCCCTCTGCACTTTACACTAAACCTCATGCACGCACATACACACACGCACAGGTCACACAGGAGGAGATTTGTCACTTCTTGCCGTGATGTATTACCTGTGATGGAGGTCTTACTGCAGCTAATGAGCCCCTCCCTGCTTGGCTGTTACATGCTGCTTGACCTAAATTACAGCCAGACTCTGAGATGATGGATTATATGTACCTCTGCCTCAATGAACTTTTGAGAGCAGTGACATTTTAGCAAGAGCACTAAACTTTGTTGATCATGTTTCCAGTCTAGGAATGTCATTTATTAAAAAAGGTCTTTGCTTTTATACTTGAACTTAATTTTAAGAACACTCCAAGAATATACTTACATGTAATTTATTAAAGATGCTGAGAATAAAAAAAAAACTTCTAAGAATCCCATTTATGATTTACATATCTCTGATGTATAGATCTCAAAATAACTTAATCTGGTGTCACCTCTTGTTTCCTCTTGTATATTACCAGTACAAACTGTAATTTAGTCAGGACTAGTAATGGACAAGAAGAGAAGAGCAAACCTTTTATGAAGACCAGATCATGGTGATCATTAATAGAGGAGATAAAGTCTACTAAATATTGCTGTTGACAAGCAAAGTTAAACACACATCTTGGGAGTGTGTCGCTGCTGCGTTACATGAAGAACTGCAGTGTTTCTCACAGGCTTGGATACGTGTCCAAAATTGCAATACATCAGCAAGAAATTCACTTATGCAAGTCTAGACTTCACGTAGAGGAAGTTTTTAGATATAAATAATTAAGTGGTTTTATGATTAACTCAAGGTCAGATTTTACCCCCAGTTGGTTTAAAAATGGGGCCCCTGCAGGCTGAAAATACACAGGAAGTGTAGTATGATTTATGTTTATAATAATAACTGGTCCGTTAATAAATCAAATTTGAAGTTTATCCTATTATTATTCTTTTTTTTAAAAACTGATAACGTGTTTTATTTGATGATGCTGAGACCGAGAAATAGATGCATCGGCAGATTGTCATTTAGAGGGAAACAATCACTGTTGTCCTGTTTTTGAGCTGCTCGCGTCAGTGTCTCATTTGCCTTAATCACCTCCACCTGCATATGATTGCTCAAAAAGTTATGGATTCATTTGCGTGGACCTTTTTAACCGGAGGCGGGACTTGGCGTAACTTTAAAGTGATTAACTTTAGGAGTTGATCTAGATCTAGGGATATTTTGAAGGCTTCTTTTTAAGTAGACATTTCCCATCGTAGCTTCACACATAAGTATCAGACTGAAAGAAGAACAACTGGGAGAGATTTTCTTGGTGTTCTCAAGAAAATCTCAGAAACTAATCTGGATCCAGATATCCCTCTTTATCCAGGGACTGAGTTCATGAATGGCGTAGAGGGAATTTTAAGCCCTGGCAGAGGTAGTGTCAGACTGCTCTTGTTTCTGTCTTCACTGCACTGTTACAGCCAGGGTTGAGACAAAAAATTGATACAACTGTATATTGTATCGCTTCCTTTTCCTTCCTTTCCTTCTGATCCGCCTAAGCCATGAATTTCTGTCTTTCACTCTCTTTGTCATCTGCGTCTGTTCTCACTGATGTGCAGTAATATTAAGGCAGTTAAATTTGGCAGACTAAATGTCCTTATGTACACTTGTACACCTTATGTACACTTATGTACTGATTAGATGCTACCTCTCAGATGATATACTTACTGAGAAAAGATGATCCCATGGGCTGAAGGTAGGGGAAAAAAGGCCATCATGAGCAATCCATGCAACAGAAAGTCACATGGAAAGCTACAGAAGAAGAAAAACTATGGCTCATTTGGTACTCCTAATGCTTTTTGCCTGCTTTGCCTTCTGCATCTAGCAAAAACAGTCTGCCTCTTGCAGCGTAGCGTAGAGCGCCAGACCTCGACACAAACCAGTCGACTTTATTTCAACACTCTCATGCCTTTGTCCTCACCAGAACAACTTGATCGTGTGGAAGAGGGCATGAACAAGGTGAACGCAGACCTGAAGGAGGCCGAGAAAGATTTAAAAGATATAGGACAATGCTGTGGTCTGATTTGCCCATGTATTAAAAAGTAGGTACCGGCCAGGAGTCGTGCGCTCTTGCCTGTCCAGTGCTGGTGGTGGTGGTGGTGATGTCTGATGTCTCTCTTGTCACAGTCAATGTCTTTTTTTGTCTTTTCTCCTTTGTCTCCCCTCTCTACTCCCATCCCCTTCCTTCCACCCTGCGACTTCTTCCTCCTCTCTTCTCTTCTCATGTGCTTTCGTTCTTTTGCTGGGATAAATGACAATGTGTTGGTAATCAGAACAACTGGAGCGCATCGAGGAGGGGATGGACCAAATCAATAAGGACATGAAGGATGCAGAAAAGAATTTGAACAATCTAGGACAGTTCTGTGGTCTATGTTCATGTCCCTGTAACAAGTAGGTGCTGCCTATGTCACCTGACTGCATGTGTTTCAATGCCTGCCTACCTTCCTCTTTATCCATCTGCCTGCTTCTGGTGTGTAGAGCATGGTGAAGTGTGGTGTGAGCAGTCAGGCCTAAAGCCACAACAGCACGCTCTCTGAACAGGCACCAGCACCGCATGCACTAGAGTGTGTGAGACTATTTAAATTAAGACTCTGCAGGGAGAGATTGTGTGCATGCATGAACAACACACACCACAACATATGCACAAGCGGTCGGATGCCACTGTATTTTCTCTCCAGCCTCAGCAGCTGTCAAAAGCCCTTCATTCCACATTGGATGAGAGATTCTCTTCCAGCAGGTAGCAGCATCTGCAAGGATCTTGGCCACAGAAACCCCCCTGAACCCTACCCAAACTCCCACCCTAACATCCTGCAGCATGATCCATCGTGCTGTGAAAGTCCAAACACAGAATAAATCAACTAGTTGCCTTCTTATTCATTTGAATGTTGCTTTTGTTGTCATAGAATTGATTATGTTGCAGTGCATTCAAATGAAGTTAAACTTTTATTATTTTGCTATCACAATAGTGTCTTAGTCCCTGGACTCTATGAGGTCATCGGAAAAGGGCAACTTCATTTTACTGGCTGTTGTTGTAATCAAGTAAACAACCTTCATAGTCATAGCCAGGCAGTCTGATGGTTCTCCAGATCAGAAACGCACTTTAAAGTTGTCTATTTTATATTTAGCATTTGAAATTTTGGAATTAAGTCAAATGTTTATTTGCCTTTTTGCAGAGTGTGGAAAAATGTTTGTGTTAAATACTCTATTTGTCATCAGTTCATAACAGCAGCACAGCCATATCAAAGCATGTTATACTGTAAGTTTAAGATCATGCAACGTTAGAGACAGAACCCTGATGATCCAGACATTTCTCATTAGGAAATGATGAATTTGGTGGCAGTGGGGAGGAAGAACACCATTTTAACAGTAGGAGAAGCAGAAGCAGGCTCAGGAAGGGGCGGTCAACTGCTGCAACAAGTTTGGAGAAAACTAGACAGAGAAGAGGAGCCGGCAGACCGTTACCTTAGCATAGCTTAGCATGTAGTTTGGCAAGGGGGCAAGAGCTAGTCTGTCAGTTATAAGGTAGTTAAATAATATATTTGATATTTTGTTTGGTTATGTGTAAAAATGTGGTTTATAGCTCAGTCATGTGCCAGACCATTCCTTGGTCAAAAGTGTAGTTTGTGCAGATTAAAAAAAAAAAGTGTTAATTAGTGATCTTAAAACATACTAGTTGGGGGTCAACTCTGGAGAGAGCTAGGCTTGCTGTTGCCTTGTTTCTACTCTTAGTGCCAAGTTAAGCTACCTTTGGTCACATAAAATTTAGATTCTTCAATCTTCTTATCTCTTGCAGACAAAATTAGAGAAGCAAGATTCAGATGGGATTACACAGAATGTCAGATGACATAGGAGGATGCTAGGGATAGGGTGAGATGGAGGCAGATGACCCACTGTGGTGTCTTCTAAAGGGAGCAACCAAAAGAAGAAGATCTACTCATCTCTCTCTGCAAGAAAGCAAATAAATTTGTTTCCCAAAATTTCAAACTATTCCTTTTATCGTAATTTTGGGGTCCTGGTTCTAAGATGTGGTGACTGATTTATTTATTCTTGAATGTATTTTCCACACATTAAAACAGTCCACGTTGTTCTGTAGAGTGTAACTACAGCTGTCATCGTATCACTTATAAACACAAATATATATTTAAGGAAACGAAAGCTGCTAAAATATGTAACCTTACCTCAGATTACAGATTGTATCCTGCCTCTCTTTCCTCAGCGTTGCCCTGCATATTACAATCTCATGCATGAGTTAGGCAAAGTTGTTTTCTGAACACACAATATAAGGTGTGCTGCCATTTCAGTATTAAAGTTCTTAAATCTGTACATTTATTTTTCAAAGTTTAGATGGATTGTTAATGTCAGTTTTGCCAAACTCCTGTGTGATCTGTTCTCTACCCTTTAACAGCCAAACTATGGCCACTGAGTCATGTCTGAGCATACTACACTCTGGGACCAATACGTTTACCGGATATGCTTATACTATCTCAGAGCTATAGAAAATACAAGTGGTTGACAAACCAGAAGTATATATAAGTAAACTGTGACATTTGTTATTTTCAGTTGGTTCACACCAAGTTGTTCCTCAGGCGTTCTTCTGGGAGTGAATAAAGTGAAACCTCAATCATTAACCATGTGCAGCACATTATATGTATAAACCATGTACATAAGAAGTTGAGTATCAGTGTAGAATATGCTTTTTTATTGGTTTTTTTTTATTAAAAGCTTATGCAGAACCAAATAAATTATTTTTGTTTTATAGCTGATATTATTACTTTATTCCTTCAATGATAATTTTTAGCATTTATCTTTCTTTGCTTTTGCTTCTGTATATCACAGCAATTTTTAGATCCATTCCAGTAATTAAATGACATTTTAACAATACGTAATTCTTCTCCCAAACAGTGCTGACATTAGCACATGTAACCTTTTTGTTTTATTTCATCACAGCAGTCATTTTGGAACGTTCCCCCCCTGCATGACGTATATTTAGGTCTTGAGTGTATTTAGAGTCTGTCATCTTGCTTCCAGATGAGGTGGTTTTGGGGTTTAGATCTTGTCTATTCTATAGCTCTTTGGTCCTCCCTTTTGTGAACCACTAGTTATGTAATCCTGTGATTATGTCATGTGTTTTGCTTGATTTAGACTGTTTGTATGGCAACCCTGGGTTAAATAGCATGAGAAAAAGAATTCGAGCTTGTCTGGAGCACCTGATGGGCGAATTTTGCTGTAATTGGCTGAACACCAAACAAAATGAACTTTTAAGTTGCCTTAAGTATTGCCTTTTCCTCGGGGGAAATCTTTACCTATCAGATACTCCAAGCATAATAAAACAAATGTTAAGCATTACGTTTTGCTTATTTGACTGCATGCAGTGAATCCTCCTACAGATCCATCCATCCAGATGAAATGAAGGGCTGGTTTTAGCAAGTCTTCCATGCAAAATGATCGCGTTGTATGTTTTGAGTTTTTTAATAATATTATTATTATTGGTTGTTTTATTTATTTATTTTTTTATCACAATGGATCTAGCTGCTTTCTTTTATTAGATACAGAATGTATCTGATCCTGTTCCTTTTTTTTTTCACATTTTCCCTTTTCCATGTCACATATCATGTACCATGTTTCTGCCTTGCATGTCTCCTCACTGCATGTTTACAACTCTGTGTTTGTGTGTCCTCTGTCTGAAGACCGCTTATTGTGTTCAGTGTTTGTGCTCTACTCGTTTTTTTACTTTAAATTCCTTTCTTACATAAGCCACATGGGAGCTTACTGCACTCAGATTCAATTGATCTGCATGTTGGATCAATTATTTGCTAACAGACTGCAAATGCATGTATGTAACTGTATCATACGTGGCTGGCATGTTGCTTTTAGATGGCTAATTGGTGCAAAACCAATATATATATATTCTGAACATATATTTATATATATATATATATATGTTTTGATAGAAAACAGAAATAAATGAATCCATATACATACATTCACACTCACTGGCTGACCTACAATGACATGGCCAGAAAACCAGTAAACAAATATACACATACAAAACTATTCAGTCAATAACACACACACACACACACACACACACACACACACACACACACACACACACACACACACACACACACACACACACACACACACACACACACACACA
>JASGAU010381361.1:0-14651 GCA_030220045.1 Australoheros facetus
TTGTTTCTCCCTGTTGATGTTCATGTGTGTCCTTAATATTACACAAATTTAGCATGTCTTGTGAACAGTTGGTTGTTGAATATATTTCTTTAAACGGTATTTTTTGTCAAGTTTTCATTACTTTTGTCACCTTGCACCTTGAATCTTTTGTCAAGATTCAAGGTGCAAAAATAGTCACTTTTGCACCTTGAATCTTGCACCTGATTAGGTATGAAAATACTAAAACTAATACTGAAACTAAGCATGAAACCAAAAATAAAAACTAATAAAAACGAGAAAAACCACTCTGAAAACTAATTAAAACTAACTGAATTAGAGAAAAAAAAGTAAAAACTAACTAAAACTAAACTATAATGGAAAATCCAAAACTATTATAACCCTGGCGACTTGGATGTGATCTGTGAGTGAACAGCAGAGAACCTGAAAGTGTCCCGCATGCGCAGTAGAGGACGCAATGACTTCACATGTAGCGAGCGTGCTCAATGTTTGCGGAAGTCACACGTTTTCCTTCCTGCGTCTGTGTAACGGGACGCAGAATAGTGACATTTGTCGAGTATTAATGACTAATGACGTGCAGGCCGGATAAATGTGACCTGGCCGTACACACACACACGTCGCATTTGAAAAGATAGGATACGTATCGGATTTAGGACCACATATCCAAGTGGCCTGGGTCGCATTTGAAAAAAATCAAATCGGTGTTGTTCACACTGGCATGAAAAGATCAGATAGGGCAAAAAAAAACAAAAACAGATTTAGGTCACTTCAGGCTGCAGTGTGAACGTAGCCTAAGAGTTTGTTATAAAGAAACTGAGACTAAATTTTTGGACACTGTCTGGGAATATGCACCGCTGTATCTAAAGTGATGACAAATATTTTTGTCCTCACACTGACTGACCTTCCTCCACAGTACAGGTTTTCAGCATTCTTTTCTTCTTTTTTAATTTCCGCTACTTCCGTTTTGTTTTGGTCCTCTTCACATTTCTCGTCCCGCTCTTCTTCCTCTCCTCCATCATCCTCTTGTTGTTGATCTTCCTCTTCATCCAGATCAGAGCAGTTGAGAAAGTCGAAGCTTTCGAGGGCAGTCTCGACTTCCTGGTTGAAACTTGCAGACGTAGGGAAAGGAGGCTGAGGAGAAATACATCCAGGTGTTAAACGTGTCACTGTTAAAATGTTACGGACTTTGTGAACCAATTTATTCCTCAACTCACCGCTGGAGCATGCTCAGTTTGTTTCATCTCCTGGATAGACTGATGCGGCTGACTTTGGTCTACATTGTGTTCCTCTAATGCTTCAGCATCTGTTTCTGCTTCAGTCTGTTCAGCCTGCGTTAACGAGTCCACGGACGGATCATCGTTTACCTCTGCAGACGCATCTGGCCTCTGCACAAATGGCGCAGGAGGTTGAGAGATGTCAGGGCAGGAGCAACTCAGGTCTGCCGAGGTTTCAGAGAGCTCTTCTGACTGGACAGACACCCTGTCAGTTGCAGTACAGTCTGGGCCGCTCTCACCGGTGAGGCTGTGAGAGCAGGAAGCCTGCAGATGGCCGTTTGTCTGAGGGAAAACCTCGCCGGTTTCAGTCTCATCCTCCTCCTGGTTGGATGAAAGCGAGGGCGTCGACGCGCTGGACTTGTGTGGAGTAAACGACAGCTGAGTAGTGAGAGTGGTTTGCAACAAGTTGGATGCCGTCAGCCTCTGAGTGTGATGAGCCAGTGCTGGACTGGATGAGTCATCGGAGGATTCAGAGGAATTGGACCAGACGGTCCCGTTCTCCATTTCCCCCTGCCGCTTCAGCAGAGACTAGAGATGAAACAAAACGGGATCAGAACAAGAAACAAAATCGTCTGTAGTATCACATGCAGCAGGGTGCTTAGGGAAAACCTTTACTATTAAATTATATCGAGAAAAACAATAACTATTGATAAATCAATGACGTGGCTGTTTATCTGTGTATCACAGAAGCTTTAAATGGGAGAAGTAAAATCTGACTGCTTCCAGAGCGTTTTCACAGTAACAAAGCCACAGCTCCACCAGGTCCAGAACACAGATATAACCTCTCTGAAATATGAAGCCAGTGTTCTATGAGAACATGATCCTGCTGCTCATTCGACTCATCATCTCAGTGAACACTTTGTCATATCAGTCGCTAGTTTCAAGTCCTATTAAATACAAGTTTTATTTTGTAAATGTAGTCCCATTTAGAGTAAAATAGGTGATAAAGCAGAGGTGCTTCTGTATAAGCGTGCAATGTTCTGGATTTCTCAGTCAGATCATCTCCTCACCTGTCATGTTGAACCAAGATCATGCCGGGCATAAAGCCTTGAATGTTAATCTTTTTTTTTTTTAACCAATTTCCCAACAGCGTAAACACACACTCATCGGCCCCTTCATTAAGTACACCCATTCAATTGTTTGTTAATGCAAATATCTTATATCAGCCAGTCACATGTTCAAACTGAGCATCAGAAGAAAGATGATTTAAATGACTTTGAATGTGGTGTGGTTGTTGGTGCCAGACAGGCTGGCAGTGTAAAAACTTCAAAATTCTAGGCGTGTGTCATCAAAGAGATGGTGGGCAGGGTGTGATGGGTTCTTATGATGTTTGTTACTTTCTGAATGCAGCGGGAGGTGAAGATAAGGTCCAGAACAGGTAGATGTGTGCGTGTGTTATTTTGTCTGCAGTTCTGATTACTCTCTGCAGGGCCTTTTGTCAGCCACAGAGCTGCTGCTGCTGCTGCTGTACCCCACCAGCTGACAAATTTGCAGCAACTGTGATGTTATCACATCAAAATCTCTGAGGATAGTTTTCCAGCACCTTGCTGGATCTGTGCCATGAAGGATTAAAGAAGTTCTGAAGGCAACCCAGTGTGAGCAAGTACCTAAGAAATTGGCCGGTGAGTTTATATTGTCACTTTTTACTCTTACTATTGTCATTAAAGAGTCAAAAGTTTGTGAACCACTACATAAACCAATTTGGCTCCCATCTAAATTATCACTAACTAAATGTATTCGTTTTAGTTTCTATACAGCCATCCGTGTGCAGGAAATGTTAATGTACAATTTTTGGATCTTGCTAACTTGTGAAAAGTGATTATTTTAAATACTGAATTATGATTAACATCTCTTATTTTCTTGATTTTACAAACAAGACTGATCTCCACTCCCTCACTTTAACAAAAAGCTATGATCGCTTTAGATCAAAATGAAACATGATCAGGATTTTTCAGGATTTGATTGGATATTAACAGACCAGTCAATCGTTATTTGGTCACTACAAACTAAACCACAGCGACGACTACATCCAAACACACCGACTCTGCCGTGGTGAGCTGAGGCGCCGCACGGCTGAATTCACAACGTAAGGTCGCCGCCCTGTACGCCATGATGCGGTGGAAAGCCTCGACCAGCATATGGCTCTGCCTGTGCCCGCCACGAGGCACGCTCTTCATCGAGGCGAGGAAGAGGAGGGAGATATTGGAGCGCTACTCAACCACTATTAAACAGCTGCAAGGACCACAGCTTCGTTCAAACATACTGCTGCTGTCACACAACTCGCTATGGCTATCATTCACTCTCCTCGCCTCAGGCACGCCACGACCACACCCACACGTCCTCACACACAGCCCTCTGCGAACACCCTCACACACGTCAGAGCTACCGCTACAGACGAAGCAGTCGGGGAACAGCTGAAACAGAACAGGCCGGTGAAACGACAGTAATAACATCCATCAGTTTAGTATGAATGCAAGAAAGTGATTTATACAAACTATGACCCAGTGATGTTAGCAGAACAGGTGTGAAGGAGGAGTTGTTAGCGGAAAAAGCTGAAGGTGAATATTTCTCATGTTCTCACTCACATAAAACACCTGCTCTCGCATAGAGGGTGTGTCAGGAGGGCTCTGATTGGACAGCAGGCGTTTAGAAACTGTGCTGGAGGAAGATGTCTGGTCATCCTTATCAAATGGGCTGGAGANAAAATCAGGGTTAAAAATGTCTGAATAATCCCAAAAATAAAAGCTGCACAGGGAAACTGAGGTGTGTGTGTGTGTGTGCACAGCAGGTTTCAGTACCTCCAGGTGACCTCCAAGTTCAGTTTCACTGTCCCAAGGTCGTTGATATCCACGGCGAGCGTCTGAGGCAGCGGGCAGAACAGATCGAGCATTTCACAGGACACGCTGCCCACAACCACGTGATTAGCTAGGCTCTTCAGCTCCGTCACCTTAGAAACCGAAACACAAAAACCTCAGTGAGGGCAGAGACCATGTGATTACCTAAACCTCAAGAGGTGGATACAAACACGGTATGAGTTGGTGTGAGAGTATGGGTAAAGGCATAAAGGTATGCATTTCCCCAAAAATAATGCTTGTTAATTTGCCACGTATTATTACTATCATACTTTTTATTTTTATCATGAATTATAGGTCTGGAAGTAGTTAAGCTGTACATATGAAAAAGAAAAGAACACAAACGCATGAAATTAAAGATTTAAATTAAAATGATCAAAATCTCAAACCGCAGAAATATGAGTTTGGTCATAGAGACTAAACTAAGGCCAACAACTATTTCTGGTGTTGTCAAAGCCCGATAAAGATCGCTGTTCAGCTCCACTGCCACAGGAAATATCTAACTACCTCATAAAATAACTGAGCACACCCATCCTTATTCTTATCGTCATAGTTTCATTTCAAACACTGTTTGCTACACGTCACACTTTCCGTATACTGAGCCGTGTTATTCTGCCATTTGCACCCTACCCCCAGCTTCCTCCTCTGTCACACCAACCCCCTGCATGCCCTCCTTCACTACATCCATGAATTTTCTCTGTGGTCTTCCTCAGAGATGATTCAACATCCTTCACCCAATACACTGCACAGGAGTGGCCCACCAACCTCATTGTACATCCTGTATAATGACAATAAAGGCATTCTATTCTATTCTATATCCACCATCCCTCCTCTGCAGTCCAAACCATGTCAGCCTCACCTCTTTAAATTTGTCTCCAAACTGTTCACCCTGAGCTGTCCGTCTGATGCATTCACTTCTAATCCTGTCCATCCTGCTCTACCCTGCTCGCACTCTATTCATCTCTCTTGTGTACTATTATTTTGGATGTCTGACCCCAGCATTTAAGCACATCTACCTTCACTACCTCTGCTCCTCGCAGCTTCACCTTTCCACCTCATTCACACATGTATTCTGTTTTGCTTCCACTGACTTTCATGAAGCAAGACAGAATACATGCATTCTACTGAGCTATTTTAAAAACACACCTACAGTGCAAGAAATAATTATTTGATCCTTTGCTGAATTTGTAAGTTTGCTCACTTACAAAGAAATCAGTAGTCTCTACCTTTTATGGTAGTGTCATTTTAATGGAAAGACAGAATCAACCAAAAATCCAGAAAAAAAACCAAACACATTACATACAAGTTATAAATTGATTTATGTGTCATTGAGTGAAATAAGTATTTGATCCCCTACAACAAGATAGAATTCTGGCACCCAAGGATTGGCTGTGTATCCACATGGCACACAGATTAGAATCAATCAATCAATCAATTACAGATACTCCTGATCTCAACTCATCATGTGTATAAAGCACACCTGTCCACAGAATCCAACCGCTCCACCACCATGGCCAAGACCAAAGAGCTGTCAGAGAACAAAACTGGAGAAATACACAAGGCTGAAATGGGCTACAAGAACATCAGCAAGAAGCTCGGTGAGAAGGCGACAGTTGTTGGTGCAATTATTCATAAATGGAAGAAATATAAAATGACCATCAGTTACCCTCAGTCTGGAGCTCCATGCAAGATCTCACCTCATGGGGTGAGAATGATCATGAGAAAGGTGGTGGATCAGCCCAAAACCACATGGGAGGAGCTTGTTACCAATAATAAGAAACATCTTATGGCTCTCCTTGCCAACAAGAGTTTCTCCACCAAGTAATACACTATGCTGCCAAAAGTATTTGCTCACACACACGAACGTGAGTGACAGCCTATTCTTAATCCATAGAGTTTAATATGATGTCGGCCCACCCTTTGCAGCTATAACAGTTTCAACTGTTAGCCTGGCTCACAGTCTCCGCTCTAATTTATCCCAAAGGTGTTCTATCAGGTTGAATTGAAGACTTTGTGCAGGCCAGTCAAGTTCTTCCACACCAAACTTGCTCATCCATGTGTTTATGGACCTTGCTTTGTGCAACAGTGTGCACTCATGTTGGAACAGGAAGGAGCCTAAATGTCTCGCTATGCTGAAGCATTAAGAGTTCCTTTCACTGGAACTAAGGGGCTGAGCCCAACTCCTGAAAAACACCCCCACACCATAATCGCCCCTCCACCAAACTTTACACTTGGCACAACACAGTCATACAAATACCGTTCTCCTGGCAACCTCCAAACCCAGACTCGTCAATCAGATTGCCAGAAAGCGTTATTCGTCACTCCAGCGAACACATCTCCACTGCTCTATAGTCCAGTGGTGGTGTGCTTTACATCACTGTATCTGATGGTTTGCATTGCACTTGGTGATGTAAGGCTTGGATGCAGCTGCCCAGCCATCCGAACCCATTCCATGAAGTTCTCTGCACGCTATTCTTGAGCTAATCTGAAGGCCATATGAAGTTTGGAGTTCTGTAGCGATTGACTCTGCAGAAAGTTGGTGACCTCTGCACACCATGCACCCCAGCATCCACTGATTCCATTCTGTGATTAATTGACATGGCCTACCAGTTCATGGCTGAGTTGCTGTCATTCCAAATCACTTCCACTTTGTTATAATAGCACTAACAGTTGACTGTGGAATATTGAGTAGCGAGGAAATTTCATGACTTGACTTGTTGCACAGATGGCATCTTATCACGGTACCATGCTGGAATTCACTGAACTCTTGAGAGCGACCCATTCTTTCACAAACACTTGTAGAACCAGTCTGCATGCCTAGGTGCTTGGTTTTATACACCTGTGGCCATGGAAAGGATTGGAACACCTGAATTCAATTATTTGGATGGATGAGTGAATACTTTTGGCAATATAGTGTCATAAGTCATGTTTTGCTTGGGGATCAAATACTCATTTCACTCAATGACATCCAAATCAAATTATAACTCTTATGTAATGTGTTTTTTCTGGATTTTTGGTTGAGATTCTATCTCCATTAAAATGAAACTACCATAAAAATTAGAAACTTCATTTTCTTTGTAAGTGAGCAAACTTACATATTCAGCAAGGGATCAAATAATTATTTCCCCCACTGTACATTTGATTTTATTTAGCTTTTTTATGTAATGAGCTGCTTTGTTTTGATTTATTGATCTTTTTTGGGGTAGTTGTGTGTGAGAAAGATGGGGAGAGAAGGACATGGAGAAAATGTTCAGGACTGGGATCAAACCCAGGTGGCTGCAGAGAGAACACAGGCTCTTTATATGGAGCATGTGCTGCTGTGACAGGAATTTTCTAATCTTTGGGATAAACAGAGCCAGTCTGTCTGTCATTAACTTTAAAAAAAAAAAAAACCTACAATACTTCATATGAGCAAGCTGTTTGTAGTGATTTGCATGTTCAAACGGTAGCAGGAGCTGCTGAAAGATGAACTAACACACTGTTGGTTTTCCATAAGATTTACATAATGGTGATGTCATTACCTTGATTGACAGCAGTTCTGTAATGAGAGGCAGGAAAATATACTCCTCACTGTCCCATATCTGCTTGTTGCTGACTTCAACGCGACCTCGTAGTCTCCAACGCTGGCGACCATAACGCATCAGGACCTGACAGAGCCAAAAACAGTGGGTGTGATAATGCTGAGAGACTCAAATAAAAATGTGTCCCTGTGTGTTTCTGTTACCTCATACTGGTCACCAGCACACAGCCGTGCAAACCCAGCCAGGCCTGAAGCATCAAAAATGAACAGAGAAATGAGAACCGAGCTTATTTAGAGTGCAGCAAATAGGAAGTCACATGGGCTCAGAAAGTGACTCACCCTTCATCTTCACATGAAATTCTCCCATCTGGCTTTCTAATTCGCTCTCAAGTGAGCACATGTGCTACAGAGACAAAAGCAGAGACAAGTTTAAATATTGTATGGCTTCATATTACATTAAATGCTGAAAAAAATGTGTCACTAATCAATCAGTTTGGCAGAAAGTTCATCAGTAAAATTAAATTTTTTGCTCCTCAGATGTCTCTTTACAGCATACCTTTAGGTTTTCGATTAATCAGTAATTCACTGATCATTAGTTGGAGTCCAAAAACACAAGAATCATGTTATGATAGAAACATCATCACTAGAAAACAATGAATAGAACGACACCCATTACTTGCCTCTGTACATTCCCTGTAGCCCTTGTTGGCTTCACTCAGACTCTCTCTGGCCTCCTTGCTGCCACTGGCAGAATTAAACGCTGCCACCATCTTGCTGGCTCCATCACGCAGTCGCCGCTGTATACAATAAGCATCATACAGTTCTTCAACCTGAAAAAGCAAGCGTTACAAACGTTTAGTGACTCTGTAGTTTAATTAAACAAAAAGAGGTAGAATTGACTGATGTTTCTGCAGGAAAACAAACAGCAAAGTCGGTATGGCATACGTGTTAGATAGCGCACCACAAAGCAACATTAGCGTCCTTTGGGAGTCTTTGCGTCCATCTAATGAATTTAAAACCAAAAATTAGCATCCTTCTTGCTCTGTTTTGGTCTCCACCAACTCGTGAGAAAATGGCTTCTTCTTTAGCTTCTAAATATTCACCAGCTAATCATAACCTCTGCTTTGCTTTCCTTGCAATCATCAGGCAGTGCAAACCGGGGATGTCACTTACAATACCAAAACTCTGAAAATGCGATGGTACTCGTTTTTTAGTGCTAAATGTCTCAAGGCTGCAATTATTCCAAGGCAGAGTTTTCTAGTTGATCCTTATACGTTGAAGAAGAAGAAAAAAAAAAACTCCACAAGGAAGGTGATGAATAATGCAGCTGCTGTGATCAAAGCCAGACGGATATGAGCCATCTGTTGATCTGTTGGTATCTGCATTTAAACCAGCTGATAAATGAAAATTTTAAAAAGTAAACAAGTGACAGGAGAAACGCCTTCAACCATGTTGTAAGTGCATAGTTTGTCCATCACAGGGCACTCTGCAACTTCCCTGTTGGTAACACCTGTTTGGAGCGTTACAAAGGGAGCAACCAGCTGATCTGAGCAGAGTCAGGCAGAGCGTAAACACGTTAATAAATAACTACACATAAATGTTTGTGAAATATGTTCATGTCTCCTGTATCCGACAGAAAAGAAAATAAGACTATCAGTCAATAAATCAGACTAAAAAAAATAATAAATAGGCCTTAAAAGTCCTACATTGGTAGCCAACTCATTGATAGGAAAGGCAGGTAGGGAAGTACTTTGTGTTGTTATCCTGAAATACCATCCATCCATCCATTCTCTTCCACTTATCCTGTTCAGGGTCGCGGGGGCACTGGTGCCTATCCCAGCTGACATGGGGTGAGAGGCAGGGTACACTCTATACACAGAAAGACCCCGGCCAAGGTGAAATCGAACCTAGGACCTTCTTGCTGTGAGGCATCCTGAAATACATGCTACCATTTTGTTTGAGAAAGTGGGCACTGCTGTTGTAAAAATCAGCTAATGTTCCTCCCATAGATTAAAATTCTTGGGCTGTGCCATTTCATATCTTCCACAATAATATCGGCATAAATTTTTATATGATATAAAAATGTCACATTGCAATATAATAGTTATAGCAACACTATGCTTTTATGTTCCCTAGTGTGTGCAACAAGTCCAGGCATATCTGAGACCAAGAGCCCCCGTGTCAGCCTCCAATTACGACTTGATATCTAAAAAGGGAGCTACTCCAACAAAGTACTGCACTTTGCAAAATATGTGAGAAAACCGTTTCTCATGAAGGTGGAAACAATACACTTGTTTCACCACTTAAGGCAAAAATACACCATTGAGTACAGCCAGGCTACGAAAGAGGAGAAACTAGCAGCTGGTGACCCAAATGTAAACAAAATACTGATCAAGTGTTGCTGGAACGCTCGGTGGTTGCACTCCATATGACAGGAAAAGCACGGTGGAAGGAAATTACTGATCCGGTTACACAGTGGAAAAGCAGGCCTTTAACCAACCTGTTAAAAAGCTTGATCCAACATAGAACATATTTTTTTGTTTTATTTTGTGACAATATTGTGCAGCTCCTGAATAGTTACAGGGTTAAGTCACTTTAGGCATTTTTAAAATAATGTGTTATGCAGTTATTTTATACTTTGACTTAAAATTTCCACAGAAAACACTACCTAGGCTACTTCTGTGCTTGCATTTGACTTGTGTTGTGTTACTACTGTTGCACTATATTGCAGCAGCTGCTGGCACCTTGTTTCAATAATCACACTTCAAATTAGGAAATGTTTCATCACTGTCAGCAGCTCATTGGAAAAGAAGGATGGAAAACAACCTTCATTTACTCACACTGATAAATGCTGCTGCCTGCAAGCTGCGAGCATCGATAAAATGTTGTATTTCTTTTTTTCCCCATATCTTCAGAAATTTCGTTATTGCACATTTTCTTGAAATATGGTGATATAATTTTGAGGTTATATCGCCCATTCCGAGCTAAGAATATATAAATGCTTAAGCTAACGTAATGAAACCTCATAGTAAAGTTAGCAGGCTACTAGCATCCATCCTAACCATCTCAACAAAATATAATGTTAACATTTTAAATAAATGTAGTGCCACCACCGTGTCAGAGATTTTTCATGACTTTTTAATAAAGGAGTTTTTGTTTAAGTAATCACTTTGTATTGGTATCGAAAATCACGTAATTCTACTGGTATTGGGTACAGACTACTATATTTGTGGTATCTGGGCATCCCCGGTGCTAACTGGTGGCCTGCCGAGCAGTGAGTGAACAAAGATACTCAGAGCAGGCAGTAAAAATACTGTAGGGTATTTGCCTCACAATAAAAAGTGTTTTGATGTGACAAGCTGAAAGACGCTAAAATGCTCCACAGAATTATACATAGTAAAACCATTTTAGTGACACATAGTCCTTTGATTCATTACAGTATTGATGTATCAATCTGTGTGTTTAACAAGTTTAATCTATAAATACACACCTTACTGAGATGGAACTCCAAGCGACGCATGAACCTCTCGATGGCTTTCACTTGCTGCAGAGGGAGAAAATGATTATTAAACTTGCCAGACTAGTACAGTACTTTCTGTTTCACTGCCCTCATTCAAACGGGTGTGAATGAAACTCACCTTATCCAACTCATACAAAGACCCCTGCGGAAAAAACAGCACCAATTAAAAACACCAATCAAAGCATCAGAGGGTGATACTGATCACAGCCAATACTGCTGCGACTGGTTTGACTCACCAAGCGACCATTCCTCTTGTTTTCTCTGATCTGCTGCCCCAGGCTATCCAGCTCCAGCTGGTGGACCTGCAGGTACGACCTGATGACAAAAAAAGAAATCATCTTTGCTTTCCTTATTCTAAAGTGAGGGGAGCAGCTGTTTTCTGTATGTTCAGAGATATTCCACCTGGCAGCCATCCGTAAACAGAGCCTGAAATATGTTTACTCACTGTAAGCCTCGGCGTAAGGCAGCGTACACTTCATCCAGCCGCTCGGGCTGGGGGGTTTTAGTGGGTGGCAGTTTGGTGGAGCCTGTGAACATCCTGCTTCCTTACAAGGCACGCTTCTCTTGGATCAAACGGTGCTGAGAGAGTGGGAGGAAAAAAGCAAGAGATAAAGCATGGGATGATTTTTGATAAGGCCATCGAGATCATTCAGTTAAAGCACATTCAAAACAGGCAACTAAAGCAGAAAGGTTGCTGCCCACCTGCTGAATGAAGAGATATTATCACTGCTTTAGCATGCTTGGTAGAGCTGTGTGCAGCATTGTGGCTTTAACAGACTGAAGTACATGTCCTGCAGTTACACAAAAAGGAGGCATTAGAAACAAAATGTCCATCTTAGCCTCACTCCTCATTGTACCTGAATGCTATTCCTCTAAGATTAGCGCAGATTCTGATAACAGCACTGAGAGAAAACAGAAAAGGGAAGAAAAAGAGGAT
Organism: Australoheros facetus; assembly: GCA_030220045.1. Classification (NCBI taxonomy): domain Eukaryota; kingdom Metazoa; phylum Chordata; class Actinopteri; order Cichliformes; family Cichlidae; genus Australoheros; species Australoheros facetus. The sequence continues at coordinate 12,101 of JASGAU010381361.1, forward strand.
GCAAGCCCCTCTTTCACTTCCTCAGTCCACACTGCTTTGTCTGCAAGACAGCGAGCTTCGCCTTAGCAGCAACCACAGTGGCCACAGCTGACAACAGCAGGGAGCACAGTCTGCCTGGGCTTCTCTTCCCCTTCCTTCCCAGCCTCTCCACCCACCTCTCTCCCCTCCCCTCCCCATCTAACACCACAATACGTACAGGAAGTCTCACGACTGACTCTACACAGGAAATTCTACACAGAAGTTTGGCCCGAGAATCCAAAACCCATCTCTCTGCAGTCTATAAAAAAAATTAAAAATTCCCCCCTTTACCGCTCTGAGTGAAGTCAGTAAAGGTGCAGATTAGAGCGATGCTGCCTGGTGTCAGGGAAAACTTCAGGAAGAGGGGGTCACACCTGAGCTAATCTAGTCACAAAAGAGATTGTAGACTTAAAACCAAACAAAATCTGTCAAGCAAGGGCCAAACCCATATTAACTCATGGGATCTGTGAATGAGCCAGCACGGGACACAGGGAATTTTAGCATCTGTTTCTCTCAGATTTTACTTTTATACAATCAAAACGCTAATCATAAACAACAGCGCTGATACGATACGATCACATACACCCTGGTTTTCTTTCTCCTGCCAAACAGGGAGGACGGGGGCCAGGGGTCTAGTTAAACCTGCTAATCTTTAGTCGCTGCACACCAGGAGGATTAACTGGAGCTGATCGTGCTTAGAACATGGCAAAGAAAAGGTGTAACACGCTATAAGAGTTTTTCACGGATAGAACATCCCCTCCACCAATCACCTTTTGTCAAACATGTGCAGGACTTGGCTATGAAAGTGCAAAGTCATGAGAACACACACACACACAGGCAGAGAAAGCGGGAGACCCACATCTTGCGCACTCACATAAATATGTCACACATCAGCAGGCTTTGGTTATATTGATAATTACGAGAGCCAGACGCCCAGTTTCCTTTCCCTCAGATGTTCTTTTATCCCTTCCCCTACATACATTAGAGATGATTAGCAGGATTAATCCTCTCCACTCAGCAGGGGGAACAAAGAGGACACTGTTCCCGAACACCTCACAAGACCAGAGCTTTGTTAAAAAAAAAGCCACAACAACTTTCATGCACCCACCAAATGCACAAACACATATAGCCATGTTCAGTCAGCCATTTAAGGCCCACAGCAATATTAGTGGATTAATACAACAATTAAAAACAGCATTTTTATTTTCATTATAAGCTTTTTTAATATGCAGTCAGACACTCATCAAAATCTATATACTTGTCTCTCTAAAGAAAAAAAAAGTCTGTTTTGCTTTTCTCCAAAACGCAGGCTTGAAGATGGAGCTGTCACAGGTGGTGATTTAGACCATCTAAATTTAATAATAAACAATAGTAAAGTATTTTTGATCAATATCTGCCTATAAACCTAATTACTAAAGCTTTAAGACAGCATAATGGAAAATAAGAGGGCTATGCCGAGGTACCACCGGCAAAGGTGATGTCTTAACTGGTTTAAACTGAACGGAACTGCTCCAAAGTGTGTATTGTCACACAAAATTGTACATAAGGAGGAAAATAGAAACCGATTAGTCATAAGGGCTCAACTAACCGACTAATTATTACACATTTAAGGTGCAGAGGAGCAAATACAACCAGCCATGTCGCTCCCTCTCTGTGGACAGAATGCTCATCCGTAGTTTCTGCGCCGTTTGAGGAGGAAGAAGAGGAAGAGGAGGAGGATGGCACTACAATGAAACGACACCACCGCTATTCCAGATTACTGGATTAGCCTCACCCGGCGGAAGCAGGCCACGGAGTCGGATAAATACCCTCACACGCCTCAAGCCCTGCTCTTTACTCCCACAAACAGTCAGGGATGGAGTCCCACCCGCAAACTTGTGAAACGCCCGTCGTGCCACATTTCGTATTCCGCGCACACACACACACATATATATATATATATATATATCCCACCCGGGCCCCCACGGAGCTCATCACAGGCCACAAAAACTCCACCGGGACTCCTTCCTCTCCCTCTCTTCCCCTTAAAGTATCAGCCCGCTACCCCGCATCAAACACTGAAACCCGCCGGGGAGGGAAAAACAAAACAAAACGGGGACAAAGTGGAGCCTGGTAGCGGATTTCATTTCGACAACATCACCGCAAGGCAACTTCACGTCCGACGGACTCATGCCCATGTAGAGAAAATGACCAGGCTTCTGGTTGTGACCTTGGGAATAAAAACAGCAGTCCTCCTACCTCTCTTTTAATGTCCGACCACCCGGAGGACACGACCCCGGTCCCATTTCCAGCGCGGTGCCGCTCGCAGTTTGCAGAGGTTTACAATTATTCGGGGCGCTGTCCTTCTCCTTGATTTCGCAGTTTTTTGTGGCCACAGTAAAACCAGCACCAGGCACCGCACACCACTTCCGGCTCACATTTTTCATAGTAAAAGCTACTGCTGGTCCAGGAGATACGGGTTAGGAATGCCAAAGAAATGCATGATCAAGTCAAGTAAAGCCAGTTTTATTCAGATGTTACACTATAATAAGGT
>JASGAU010381362.1:0-11940 GCA_030220045.1 Australoheros facetus
ACACACACACACACACACACACACACACACACACACACACACACACACACACATACACACTGTCAGTGTCAACATGTAAAGAGGCCAATGCTACAGTCACACTAGCAAAAACAGTGGTTGGAGACACCTGCACAAAAAAAAATTATTGCCATGTGCAATAAACTTGCAATCTTGTTGCCTTTGATGTGGATGTTTCTAAGATGGGGATCGGGCATGTGACCACTCACAGTCAGTTGCTGTCTTCAGAGCGACAGCAACTCATCAAGACGGTGATAAAAAAGTCAGCAAGATTAATTAGTCTGCTATCAGTTTGCAACTCAATGGGATCAGGTTGGGAATTAATACAGTGATGAAATAATACAGTGATAAACTGGATAATTTCTGTGTCCATCTCTTGCAAATCATCCACAAATAGTGACATAGTTGCTGCAGGATGGTAATCTACCTGCAAAATAAGCATAAGTGTGTATATGTGTGCTTTGTGGTTTTGATACATGTGGTCAATGATTTATATCTCAGCATTTAGCTGTGTTTGTGATGAGGGTGTTTCTCTTTTTTTTAGTCTCGCCCACTGATTGAGTTCTTCTGACGCTCCGTTTTACGGGGTGACCTGTCTAAATGTTTTCTGCAGAGAAGCAGGTGGATGTTACAAGTGCACACCTTTGTGCACCTTCTGAGGCCCAGCTGAAGCCACCAAGAAACGTCCCAGTGCTCTGCATTGCCTGTTGTAATTGAAATTATTATTCACCACACCTGCCGATTTATAGTCAACGTCAACCAGCCCGTGTTGCACTTCTGAACATAGCAATTGAGCCAAAATACCAGGTTCCCTTGAAGAGCTAAAACTTTGCACTAGTATATGTAATTGTGCTCCAGCAGTTTAAATACTGACCAAAGTATTTCATAGTTTGTTATGGAAGGCAGAAAGACAAAAGAGTTTTGCCAAACTGATTACTCCCAGCTCAGGAATATTCCTGCATTCATTGCCCTGCTTTCTTTTCCAGTGGTTTTATAAGGACAACCAAGTTATCAAAATTGTGCAGTGGTTAAGCAATGACCAGCCCCTAAAAGAGAAGAGTGTATTGAAAAGAGAAGAAGAGCAACTCTCAACTTCCATGGTGTGGAGGGAGTTGAATGAGTGTTATTGAATGAGAAAAGGGAGAGGTGTTGCTGCACTCATAGTCTGCCTAGGACAGAAACGGTGGGAGGGTGGTGGGGCAAAGGTCAGCAAAGAGGAGTAACGATGGGGGGTGGGGGTGGGGGTGGCGAAGGATGAGGGAGTGAGAAAGAGACAGCATCTGGAACCAGAGCCTTTCCCAGCCAAGTTACATTTGTTTAGTCTAAAAGATGAGTGCAGGGGAGCAGCAGAAAGAAATGTAAGGCCAAGAGAATTAAAGCATTCAGTAACAGAGAGAGGAAGGAGAGAGCAAATATGAATGCCTGTGTGTGTTCAGGTCTTTGTGTCTTTTATGTCATACAAGTACTGCATACTTCTATCAGCATGAAGCTTCATTTCAGCAGTTTGTGTATTGCCTTTTGTTGTGATTTGCATTCCTGATTTTAATGCCGACACCCAGATATGTAGTGACCACTCCCCGAAACCCTTTTAAAAATGAAGCCGTTGCAAGCAAAATGTTTCATCAGACAGATGTAAAATTCACCATTCATGACGCTATTATCCAAAAACTAATTGGGATGCTGCGAATAAAGATGATGATGCCCAGATGGACAGAATGGGTAATTACTTCATGAAGCAAATTTACAGAACAGAGCTTTCAGACAATGTGGTTAAACGTGGGAAACCTTACTGCTGTACTCGCAGTCACCTTGTACTGACAGAGGCCTAAACCACAGAAATACGTTTTAAGGTATATGTGTGTGCTTGCTTAGTGTGTCCAATGCTCTCACTTCTCTCCTCCCCCTTTGCACCATATTAAGGCTTCAAGGGAGGTCAGCTCCTCTTGACCTCTGCGTTCCACAGCAAGGCACCATAGCTGGGCCACACACACATATGCACCCAAACACTTCACGGACAAAGACACCATACCCACATATGCAGTGTCTCACCTCATAAACATCCTACTAAAAACATTAGAAGCATTGCTATAAGCACATTCCTCAATATTTCTCTATGGTTTTTTTTAGGAAAAAAAAGGAAGAAAGAGAGAGCTGCTTTTGAAAACAAGGTGTGCCGAGACATATGTCATAAGGAAAACGAGCAGTAGAGAGAAAGAGAGTAGATCATGCATCTAAAGTCATCCAGAACAGAGGTCAGTATTTTCACCTATCAGGGTGTCCCGAAGCCTTCGCTTTGTAGAATGTACAAACACAGCTTTGTTTGGCTGGAATTTTGTTGTGTGCTCCATGAGCATTCCCCGGCCCCTCACTCAATGACCTTTGGCCTCTAGATACACACAAACACATGCACACACAGTGATATGTGGGGATTTCTAGGTTATACAGTGCACAACAACAACAGGCACAGCCAGACAGGACATGAGCTGAAACTGAGCTGGAACTGAGCTCAATGCCAGCTTTTATTCCCTAATAAGCTTCTTCTGGGTTTGTCCATGCATACAGTAGCACTGTGTCTCAGCTCTGATACCTCTGTTAGTACAGTACACTCCCATGTGGTACACTAGGTGCTGCACTTACTTGTGTAGTGTGGAATTTTAACAGGGTAGTGGTGTCTCAGCTCAAACACGGCAAACTGTGCACTTACCGCATAATGTAATCGCAACCTTTGACTGTGATCGTCTTGTTCGCTGTGAGACGATCACAAACGACACTGCGACACATTTAACTGCTGTTTGCCGGCTAGCAGTGGCATTACAAACATCAGCTCTGACAGAGTACTTTCCACAGTCAACTTTTTGAACGTTACAGGTACACAATCCAGGCGCTTGTTGTGCCTTTCATGCAACCACACACTCAAAATAGTAAGCGTTCCCATGGAAGCATGCAATCAGAGGCATGGCTTGTGTGTGTTTTCTGCATGTGCATTTGTTTGAGATGTAGTTTGTGTGAAGGCCGATATGGTAAGTGACAACAATTTATAGGAAATTGCAGCTGGGGACCTATTGAACAGAGTAAAGTGAGTTTTTTTGTGTGTTTTTTGATGCCAATCTATATGGCTCCATGACCTGTGGCCCAGAGTCTTGTCTGTGACCTCATCAAAGAGAGACGAGAAAACAAGCATCCCTCTTGAGGACGGCGGTCATTCATCATTCCATCTTTGTCCCTTTTAGAGCCTTCTGTCCGTCATGAGGAGAAATCAATGTCTTAAAAGGATGGAAAGAGACACAAAGATACAGACACAAAGAGCACACTCGCCCTCACACATGCACACCCTCTGCCATAACGAAGCACAAAGAGGGAGAATCTGTGCGCAGCACTACTTTATGAGTTTTCTGTGAGGCTGAAGCCGTTGTTTGTACTCAAGGCACTTGACCTTGTTAAGAAAGGAATGAAACAATTTTGCTGCACTGCATTTAGAACCTCAAAAATGGACTGGTCTCATTGTCCACACTGAAAGTTGTTTATGACATGAGAATGTTCTTTGAATGTTTTGTGTACATATTAGGTAAAATGACTGCAGTTTTATTTCTTGGGTACAATAATCAGATTTATCTTCTGCATTGGGTTTTTCGCGACTGTAGCAGATAAAGATGTGTGATAAAAACACCTCCAACTTTTTTTAAAAATTATTATTGTGTGCGTGTCGGTGGCTGTTAACAAACAAAACTCAGAACCGCTGAGTTAGCCAATCAGCCCATATTATTATCTATCTTCATCCAGCAAATATTTGCTATTGGTTGTAGTGGTATGCTTTGGAATTTGTGAAGTTTTTCACATGCTGAGAAATGTTTTGTCTCAGTGGTTGTTGTAATTACAGAATAATCTACTGTGTTTGCACTTTATTTTTATTTTAGTGTTAAATGATTACTTTTAGTTGTTTCTTGGAAACACGCATATGCTTTATTTATCTATGCATGATGGTTACACAGTTTACAATATGTCTTTGAAATGAATAAACTAGGGAGTTTTATTCCTTGAAATAACAACCAACTGGGAAATGTAAACTGCATTGAGGAAAAGATCTCTGTCATACCTACAGGAATGTGAATTTGTTTTCTTCAGTATTAAGTGTGAAAGAGTTAACAAAACCTTTATAGACAGTATATGGAGAAAAAAAAATGGATGTAGCCTCTGGGTCTGAAAAGTAAAGCAAAAGTAAAAGCAAGTGCATTCTTCCTAGAGGCCAGCAGGGGGCGACTTTTCAGGGTGACAAATGAAGTCAGCTTGTATTAAAGCCTTAGAGGTAGCATTCTGGGAACCTCTTGGCTACTCTGTTGATGTAACTTGAGATGTGCAGCCAGAGATTATCTAACACTAAAACATTTTGACATTTTGGCAAATACCATCCCCTGTTTCAGCTCCATTATAACTGTTTACCTGCAACAAAAGAGAAAAACAAGCTCAAATGTGATTGGTCAATAGAACTTGGACTAACAAGTGGACTACAAATGAGAAACATTCCAGTATGAAAAATCCCACCCTTACCTTTAGATTCTGCAAATTCATATGCAGATTTCTGCTAATAGAGATTAATGAGAAAATTACCCTGCTTTGCACTTGATTTATTACTTCAATAAACATTTTTTTTTTCTATTGAATTTGTGGTCTCATTTGTTTTCTTCAGTGCAGCATGATGTTCATTTTCTAAGCCTTGATACCATCCAGAATAAAATAAATGATAAAGCAGGTATTTTTATGACTAAATTAGGACTCCTCTGAAAATGAATGTTTTTCCACATAACAATAAATGTAATAAATAAAATCCTTGATAGAGTACACTCATAAAGTTTTCAAACACTTTGAAATTTCTTTATTATTGCTAGGCACATTTTAGCATGGATTCATTTCATTCTTTTTCCATGAATCTGCACACACTACTCTGCAATGACAATGCCAAGAACAGATTTTTTTTTATTTTGGAGTGTTTTGTTCATTTGTTGAAATGTAGTTCAATACAGTTCAATTCAGTTTTATATATATCGCCAAATCACAACAAACAGTCACCTCAAGGTGCTTTACATTGTAAGGTAAAGCCCATACAATAATTACAGAGAAAACCCAACAATCAGATGACCCCCTATGAGCAAGCGCTTGGCGACAGTGAGAAGGAAAAACTCCCTTTGAACAGGAAGTAACCAATGGCAGAATCAGGCTCAGGGAGGGGCTTTGACTCATCATCTGCTGCAACTGGTTGGGGGTGAGGGGAGAGAGACAGGACAAAAGACAGCCGGTGGAAGAGAGCCAGAGATTAATAATAACTCATGATGCAGAGTGGAGTATAAACACCAAAAAGGAAGGTTCAAGCCTAATCTTAAAAATCGAGAGGGTGTCTGTCTCCCAAGCTGGTTCCACAGAAGAGGGGCCTGAAAGCTGAAGGCTCTGCCTCCCATTCTACTCTTAATCATCCTAGGAACCACAAGTAAGCCAGTATTCTGAGAGCGACTCTGTTGGGGTGATATGGTACTGTGGGGTCTTTAAGAAAAGGTGGGACCTGATTATTCAAGGCCTTGTATGTAAGAAGAAGGACTTTAAATTCAAGAAGAGCATCTCTGAACACACAACACTTGAAATCTTGGAGCAGATTGGCTGCACCAGCAGAAGACCACACTGGGTGCCACTCCTGTCAGATAGGAAGAGAAAATTGCTACGATTCATCCAGGTTCACCAAAATTGGACAGTAGTTGATTGGAAAACTGTTGCCTGTTCAGATGAGTCTTAATTTCTACTGCAACATTTGGATGGTAGGATTGGAATTTGGTATAAACGACATAAAAACATGGATTCATACTGCTTTGTATCAGTATCAGTGGTTCAGGCTGGTGGTGGTGGCATAATGGAGTGTGGGATGTTTTCTTGGCTACTTAGTACCAGCTGAACAGGGTGTAAACCCACAGCCTATCTGATTATTGTTGCTGACCATCCTCCGATGGCTGACTCCAGGAGGATAATGTGCCATGTCACATACCTCAAATGATCTCAAACTGCTGTCTTGAACACTCAAATGGCCTTCACAGTCACTAGATCTCAATCTAGTGAGCACCTTTGAGATGTGGCAGAACAAGAGATTTGCATTATGGGTGTGCAGCTGACAAACCTGCAGCAACTGTGTGATGCTGTAATGTCAATATGGACCAAAATCTCTGAGGAATGTTTCCAGTGCCCTGTTGAATCTGTGCCATGAAGGCAGTTCTGAAGGCAAAAGGGAATCGAACATAGTACCAGCAAAGTGTATCAAATAAAGTGGCCAGCGAGTATAAATAAGGTGTGAATCAAAAAGTCATCAGATTTCTATCCATAAACCTAAGGGACAGGGTCATGTCAATTCCCAGATGTGAGAAAGGATGCAAGAAAATGTACGCAGAATTGCCGAGACAGGGCATCTGGCTTCACATTACGAGATCCGGGTCTGTAAGAGATGGTAAAGTTGAATCGTGTAAAGAACAACGCCCACCTGGCTTGCCAGGGATTAAGTCGTTTGGCGGCTCTGAGATAGGCTAGATTTTTATGGTCAGTCCACACCAAGAATGGGTGAGTAGCCCCCTCCAGCCAGTGCCTCCATTCGTCGAGAGCCAACTTGATGGCGAGCAGTTCCCGATCCCCGACGTCATAATTACGCTCGGCAGAGGTGAGCCGGCGAGAGAAAAAGGCACATGGTTGGAGGTTACCTGCAGACTGTTGCGAGAGGATGGCCCCCACCCCTACGTCGGACGCGTCCACTTCGACGATGAAGGACTTGGACAGGTCGGGTTGGATTAAGATCGGGGCGGAGGCGAAATGGTCCTTAAGAAACTGGAAGGCTTCGGCCGTGGCAGGGTTCCATCTGAAAGGGGATTTGGGAGAGGTGAGAGAGGTTAATGGGAGAGTAATCCGGCTATAGTCTCTGATGAAGTGCCTGTAGAAGTTGGCAAACCCCAGGAACTGTTGCAACTGTTTCCGATCAGTGGGTGCCGGCCAGTCCAACACTGCCTTCACTTTAACGGGGTCGGCCCTCATCCGTCCCTTTTCAATGATGAATCCTAAAAAGGATGTTGTGTCCACATGAAACTCACACTTCTCCCCCTTGACAAACAGATGGTTTTCCAGTAGCCTCTGTAGCACCTGCCGCACGTGTCTCTGGTGCTCCTGTAAGGATGATGAAAAGATGAGAATGTCATCAAGATACACAAACACGAAGTGGTTGATAAAGTCCCTGAGCACGTCGTTTACAAGAGTGTGAAAAACTGCAGGTGCGTTGGTCAGTCCAAAAGGCATTACAAGATATTCGAAGTGGCCCAGGTGAGTATTGAACGCTGTCTTCCATTCGTCTCCTTTGCGGATCCTGACGAGGTGGTAGGCGTTGCGAAGGTCCAGTTTGGAGAAGACAGTCGCCCCTTGTAAGAGTTCAAACGCAGAGGTGAGGAGTGGGAGTGGGTATTTGTTTTTAATGGTGATGTCGTTCAGGCCACGGTAGTCAATGCATGGGCGGAGAGTCTTGTCTTTCTTTGCAACGAAGAAGAAACCCGCCCCCAATGGAGATGTGTAGGGGCGGATGAGACCAGCAGCCCTGGCCGCAGTTATGTACTTCTCCATGGCGTCTCGTTCAGGCTTGGAGAGGCTGTAGAGTCGACTGGAGGGATAGGATGCTCCCGGCCGGAGGTCGATGGCGCAATCATAAGGGCGATGGGGTGGCAGAGAGAGAGCCCGATCCTTACTAAAAACCTCGGCAAGGTCGTGGTACTCTTTGGGCACGCCGGCAAGGTCAAGTGGCATCCCGCCATCGGAAAGTGATGAATGCTGAACGGAGGGGGTGGCAGACCTCAGGCACCGCTGGTGACATTGCTCGCTCCACCCAGAGATGCTGCGTGTGGTCCAGTTGATGTGTGGGTTGTGCAGTTGTAGCCAGGGAAAACCGAGCACTATGGGTGTCTGGGAAGACTCAAAAAGTAAAAAAGACATCAGTTCCGAGTGGTTACCAGAGAGGGTGACCGAGACTAAGTGGGTCTTGTGGATGATCTCGGAGAGTTTGACGCCATCTAGGGCGGAAACCTGGAGAGGTGTTGCGAGTTGGACGAGGGGAATGTTTAATTTTAGGGCCAAAGCTCGGTCCATAAGGTTTTGCTCGGCTCCAAAGTCGATTAATGCTAGGGCAGAGTGGCTACATAGAGGCAGGTTGATCTTTGCTTGGATGGTCAGTCTTGGTTGGGAGGAACAGGCGTTGACCGTGCCCGCCAGTATCCCCACCATTACTGACGGGCGGGTACTTTTGGCCGCACCGGACAGGAATTGATGAAATGTCCTTTCTTGCCACAGTAGAGGCACTCACCACTCACCAATCTCCGTCGACGTTCTGCTGCCGTCAGATGAGCGCGACCGAGCTGCATAGGCTGCTCCTCCGAGCCAGTAGAGGTCCCCTCATTCCCAGCACTTTCCTCTGGACAGGCTCTCCATTCCTCCGGGGTGGAGCGGCGAGGGGCATGAGTGCTAAGGCGATCATCTAGACGAATGCAAAGAGAGATAACAGCCCCCAGAGACTGCGGCAGATCTTGGGTGGCGAGTTCATATTTAATGTCATCATTCAAACTGTTTAGAAAAACTCCCCTGAGCGCTTTTTCCTCCCAGCCCACCTCCTCCGCGAGGATTCTGAAGTTCTAAGAAAAATCAGCCACACTTCTCCTTCTTTGCCTCACCCTTATGAGTCTCTGTGCGGCAGCCTCCGGACAGGTGCCTTTGTTAAACACCTCTTTAAACCTGGACAAGAAATCTTGGTAAGACAGCTCGGGGTCCCTCCGTAACACTGCATGTCCCCATTCTAGCACTCGTCCCCGTAACAGGCCCACCATGAAACCAATCTTAGCGCCGTCAGAGGCATATGCGGTTTTTTGCTGTCGGAATACTAATGAACATTGGGTGAGAAAACCCCCACATTTTGCCAACTCACCCTGGAAGACCTCCGGAGTGGGTAGGGCTCTTTCGAAACGTTCGGCAGGTTCCGGGGTTGCTTCTGGCTGTGGCGAGGGCGGCGGTGAAGCCGCAGCGGAGGGAGAAGACTGAGCCTGTAACACAGTGGCTTCCAACATACCCTTGACGTCGGCGAGCTCTTGGGTGGTTGCTCCCAGCTGGCTGGAAATCAAACGAAGCATGTGATCGTGCCGTTGCAGGGTTTCTTCCTGTAGAGCCAGGGACCGGCTGAGAGGATTAGCATCAGATGTGTCCGTTTGTGGCTGGATCATTCTGTCAGGACGTGGAGAAGGAGAGGACACAAACAACACTTAAAAAATGACAGTGTAGTTTTATTGATTGTGCAGAGTTTGATGAGGGTTTTCCAGGAAGGGTTTGACGAGAGCAGACTGGGTGGTGGCTGGTGGCTTTAAGTTTGCCAAAAAAGGATCCAGAAGGGGAGAGCAGTAGCTGAGGTGGTGAGAGAGAGCAGGCTGGGGAGACTCCGGCAAGGGGGTGACAAGTCAGGGCGACCAGAGACGTTGGTAGATGAGGAGGCAGAGCGGTGTGGCAGGTGACATCCGTTGGCGAGGTACGACGAGAAAAAAACAAACGCAGGAACTTCCACAGCGGATCTAGGGCAAGGAGCGACAAACAGGTAAGTCAAAAACTCAGGTAAGCAGGGAATCAACATGCGAGCGGCCAACACTGACTGTGACTTAGTTAATGATCCAGCGACGACTGACGGTCTGCTGTCAGCTTAAGAAGTCTTGCGTGATGATTAAACGCAGCGCAGGTGCGGAGCCGCGCCGCTGAGTACCTGCCCGTGAAGGAGGAGTCTCAGGTGGAACCCGCCTCAAGGTTCGGCAGCCAGTCTCCAAACACGCCCATCTCATGGAGGAATGACAGGGGAAAAACACATAACACATCCACCCAACACACACCAAAACCCCTCGAGGCATGACATCCAAAATACTATCAGTACAAAAGGACTCAGCATCTGAGAATGAGAATAGGGTATGAAAGTCCAACTGTCCTTTCTAAAATTCAGTGTGTCTCAACAATATCTGTACATCAGGGCTAACACTGTTAAATCTGTCATGGTGTCACATCACAAAGTGTGTTTTCTTTATAGGAACAAAAAGCAAGTCCTTATAACATAAATTATTTAAGGGCGAGGATTAGCATAAAGGTATGTGATAAAGCACATAGTTGTCACGATAGGGTAAATCTCCAAGAAATGAATGAAAGTCAGTGTAACGTCCTGGATACATGACAGTGCCTGTGTGTGTGTGTGTGTGTGCGTGCGTGCGTGCGTGTGTGGTGTGGCACTCTGTAATGGATCAGTATGAATGCCTCGTTAGCAAGCGCCACTAAAACCCTGTGGGCTCTTCAGAATATGAGTACCATTTTAGAGAGCAGCTTTTGCTGTAGCATTCTAACTACCACTTACACATTACGTTCCGCTCTCTCTCTCTCTCTCTCTCTCTCTCTCTCTCTCTCTCTCNCACACACACACACACACACACACACACACACACACACACACACACACACACACACATTGGCCCACGCACACACACTCAACAAGCACTTGCGTGTGTGGGCAGCTGACTGAATTGATGAAACAGTATGCTGCATCCTCCGGGGAGCAGAAATACACCACTCTATTTAGCATCAGAAAGGCTACATTCACTCTTTTCATCTGAGAGGTGAACTGAGGAATGCCCTCAAGGTGTGGACAGAGGAATAAAGATGGTTGCAGGGGTGTAGTGTAGGGTTTAGGTCGCCGGCTGATTCCACCTTTGGTTTCTTGGTCTTCCCATTAATCTTTCTTTTCTTTTACAGTGAATCTTGGCATCCGCGCTCCAAACCTCACACCAGGCAGAGAACAGAGGTTATAACTGTAAACAGTAGGAGATCTTTTCATGTTAACAGTTTCCTACCTCTCTGTGTTTGTCTGTATTTGTCTTATTCTCATTTTTGGTCTTGTTCCTCTGCTCTAGTCTCCACACCCCATTTTCTTATGGAAAAAATTCCACTGAAGGGAAAACACACACACATACAATCACACACAGACACAGTTAACAAAGTTTCTGCTGGAGTTTTCATAGCAAAACCAAACAAAACATAAAACGAAGCTAACGCAAAAGAGTGATGGTAGTGAGGAGGAGGAGGAGGAGAGCAGAGAAGGGAAGCTATTTTCTCTGGTTTTTGAGGCTGTACCGCATGTACTTCTGACAGGTGGGAGGGGAGATGAAGCGTGCATTGTGTTCGCTTGCTAATTAGCATCGTTAGCGGGGCCCATCCACTGTGAATGGAAGAGATAGTATTAGTGAGGTTTATGCACACAGTGAGTGGTAGAGATAGGAAGAAAAGAGTGTGGTACAGCCAAAAGCTGTATATGCTAACGCTACATTAAGTTTGATAAACTTGCAGGTCTTTAATGGACTCAGAAGAGGAGGGAGGGAAAGATGAGCGGGGAGAGCGAGGAAATGTAAAGAAGTGTACACCAGCCTGCTTCAGGCTTTCCTTTCAATACTCTGAATACAACCACTGTGGTGCTCATAAAACCATGGTGACACATGCATAGAATAATGAGCTATTGTGTGTGTGTGTCTGTTTCTGTGTATGTGTGTCTTTTATCGAGGTTTAGGTGTAGTGATTTGAGATCAGAGTTCTCTCCTTTCATCTTACCTCTCGTCGGGTTACACGTAAGGTATAGGTTACAAGCCACTGGCTATATGAATAATCCTGTTAGCATAGGATTCACATTACAAACTCACTTTTAACTCTTTTGAACAAAAGGGCATTTCCTCCTAGTAAGTGTTTTGGCTTATATGTGATGCTTTTATGTGGATTACAGAAATATTAAGAGTGTATGAGTGTGCATTCATTTTTTGTGTTTGCCAGACTGACCCATGAGGTCACATTAAACTGTCAGCA
>JASGAU010381367.1:0-18436 GCA_030220045.1 Australoheros facetus
GCACTGTAAGCGGGGGAAAGTTGGTGACGTAATCCACCTCCTCTGTTCAGTGATGGTTGTTCACAGTGGACATAGATGGCTTCTTTCACTCCTCTTTCACTCCTCTTTCAAACCATCTGTCTTCCCTGTCCAAAATGTGAATATGCAATAATACTTTCAAATGAAAGTCTTTTCTCTGTAATTCCTTTCAGAAACATAAGTCAAATGGTCCTCTGAATACTAACCATTACGATAACCCAGATAATTAGCCACTGACTTACTTAAAAAATAAAATACTACATTATGCAGCTCATAATGTTGACAGTAGTAGATTTTATTGACTTGATATTGCAAATGTGGACATGTAAGCAGGATTCTAATGTAGTTGTGAAGTTTTTATTAATCTATCTATATAGATTACATCTATCAGCTGGAATGGTGTGGTGGTACTATTACAGCCTTTGGAGCAGGAGGTCAGGGGTTCAAATCCCAACCAGGGTGTACTTCCTGTAAGGATCCTTTGAAACCCAACATACAAAGGAAGAGATTGATGAGGGCCAACACAAATGCTACGGCAAGGGGGAGCCAGGGTGACGGGTCATCCCCACACTCCAATAAGTATGCTGACTCAGCTGAAGATCATGGACCCCTCTATGTGAAGCAATGTAATTTCAATGTAGTTGTAGACGTTTTCTTCAGAGAGTACTTCACTATAACCACATGAACAGGCCCCAGTCATAGAAACCCTGGGCCTCTGACCGTTTAATCAATCAACCACAAATCTCAGTATGTCAGAAATTAAGTTGGGCAGGAGCAGAAATAAAAGAACTTCACATGTGGAAATCCTGATTCCTTCTGTTAGTTTTTTTTTAATGACACAATCAGCAAACTGTCACTGCTGTTTGTGAGCAGAAATCCTGATAGCCCACACACTGTCTCACACACACAGGTCTATGATTAGTGTCCTGGGGAACACATGTGCACCTGCAGCCTCTGGAGGAAGCCTCACCGTCCATCTGCACCTTTGCTGAATCAGTCCTTCTGCAGGCACCAGGGCTCCTGAAAAGCTGCATGTAGAATCGGATGGAAAAAGTGTGTGGCGCCTCCTGGTGGCTGGAAAGACTACTAACACCTAAAAACGGTACACTGACGTATATGAGGAACAATATACCGCTGTTCAGCATGTGTGGAAGAATGGTGGGCTTCCCCAGTGGCTTCACATTCTACACATTTCTTAGAATATGTCAAAGTAACCATCACACAGCAGTGCAACAATAGTCATACAATAAGAGACTACAAAGGTTTAAACAAACAAATACAAACCCAAATGTAGAAAAATAAGAGATTTCTAATAGCAAAGCAAATCGCGGTTCTTTTCCACTGCTTTCAGTGCAGATGTTGGCATGTAGTTTACTGTATTTAGCTCATACTACAGATGTCATATATTCACTTTCCCCTTTGGGGTTGTGTCAGGAAGGCCATCCGGTGTAAAACTGCCAAATCAAGCATGTGGAGCTACCTGCTGTGGTGACCCTTTCTGACAAGAAAGTAGTCAAATGTTGCTATAACTAGATGTGAAGTATTCAAATAACTATACTGCAGTTACTTGGGGAAAAGACAGGAATATACAAGGGAGTATACAAAGTATTTCCTGTCATTTTGTCCTTTGCGATAAAGTGGATTTAGCAAAAATATTGGAGAATAAACTCATTCCTGAAGCTCATTTACAAATAACTGTAAAATACCCCACTGTAATTCGCTTTTTCACTTCCGATACTCACTAAACTCTCCTGGTACCACTATAAAAATACAAGCTTTCTCCATCTGATGGAGTCTAATTAAAGATTTTACAGCTGCAATAATCAAATTTTGGTAACAGCAAAAAAAAAGATGAAACATTTTCCCCTGTAAAGTTCATCTGAACATGCAGCAAGCACACAGTGCCATTAGCATCTAATTAGAATTACATTAAAGTGCCCTCGAGAGGACTGCTGCAATTTGGAGTTATGTAAATAAAATTAAACTGAATTAAATGTGTCTGTCAGCTGCTGGGTGCAGGGCAGGTAGTGTAAACAACAGGGATGAGCATTTAAATCGTGGATGTAGATATACATGTACACCAAATATTGATTAGAGCAGCTTTAAAGGCTAACCTTTCACTGATAGTTGTTGGTTTTTGATATTCACTCCAGTGACCATACAGTCAGCTAATTACGAACCGCAGCTGATCACCAGGTGGCAGCGCTGAGAAGAAAAACTCCCCAGAGAGAAAACAATGAAAAAGTTGTCAAGTATAACGTCTGTCTTTGGAACTGTAGTGGCATCACATATCAAGTCCTGTCTGTTCCTTTTCAAATATTGATTGTACATACTGCATAAATTTTACTTTGAAAAACCCTGCTTTGCTATAGGACAGTCTTTAAAGGTACTTTTTGTAAAAAAAAAAACAAAACAAAACCTATTTAAAAAGAATTTAAACCCTTTTAAAATGAACTAAAACTGTAACCAGAAAGTAAAGAAAAAAAATTAAGTTATGTCTAAGGCGTAAGCAGGAGTTAAGGTGGGATCTGACAGGTGCGGGAACCCTAAAATCGTGTAGCAGCGCAGCACGGGAAAAGAAATACTTAGGAAAGAGTCATATAATATTTTTGTGAGTCTCAGAAGATTTTTCTGTGTGTGCAGGCTGTGATCAGCTGACCTGTGCTGCTACTACGATATTCACTGCTCTGTGTGGATTTATCCAGCTCAATTCAACAAGTTATAAGCAGATGTTATATGAGCTATATGGCCGATGTCCAACCTGCACACTATAAAGCTAATGCAAGAGGTAGACTTCAGTGAGTGAATCTAATCAGCATCATCACCTTAAACTCATGTCTGCTATCTTTGATGTAACATAGTAACAGTAACGTAGATGTAACCAGCCCAGCACAGTCAGTCACTGTAAACTTTAATACTGCACAGTACTGCAAACTAACCAGTTTTGCCTGCAGTAAACTGCCAGTATTTTCATACAACCTTTGAATTGCAAAGTGAGTATGTGCAAATTTTTTGAAACTGAAATTTACGCAGACTGGCACTGAAAGCAACGCCAGGCTGCAGTGCATGAAAATGTATCTTATTCAGTAATAATATGCATTATCACGCCAAATCGGATTTAATTACTCATTAACTGAAGGTGCCAGAATGACATTCTGGACCGATCGAGCCCACTTTAACCACTGCGTATATGTATCATGTTGAAGAGACGTCAACTACGTAAAGTGGAATTAAGGCTTGGTTACGCTCTAATGTAATACCACTTTGAACCACAAGAGGGTGCAGCAAGTCATCCGCCACAAGACTATGCTTTAAAAATATTCTACAAAATTAGAATAGTTTTTCAAGATAGCAATGTAAAATAATTTAGTACATATAAAATGCTGTTTGCAGTGCACAACTACACTAAAACTTTGTGGTAAAACGCTGCCACCTTGTGGTGGAAGGTATCATTACATTTGACAGAGGGTTTTTGCAAAAAGTACCTTTAACCTGCACCTGCTGTGTAACATATACATTTCCTTCGCAGTCTAATTAGGTGCTGCTTCAATTGCACAGGGTACAGATAACACGAAGCTGCATTTCAAAGTATGCACACTGCAGAAGCACCAGGTAAAATCAGGGAGAACAGCAGAAACACTTTACAAACACAGGGCTACAGCGGTAAGCATCGTCGGCCCTGCTGGAGATCCACTACTCTTCTCCTGCTGGGTTCCAAGCAACACCGAAGATGGTGGCCTCCGATGACATCAAGCACCATCTCATCGCCTTGAAACACAGTTAGGACTTTACAGATTGCAGCTTCTGGGGGGAAAAAATAAAGAAAAGATGTCACATGATGAAGGAGTGTGCCAAAATGCTAGAGAATGATGGAGATGGAGATGGAGTTAACCTGCTCTTTCAGGGCTTGCATGGACGTGTACTCAATATGCTCTCTCTTTTTTCTGACCCAATCCGGTTCATCGGGAATCAGCGCTGCCATAATAAACTTGACTAAGATCAGCACGTGCTACAAATACACACAAAGGTAAACATGTCAGAGGCATACACACACATGTATTAGCTTCGCATGTATTTCTGGTCCCCTTCTTACTTCCACTAAAACAGCCAACAGCAGGACGTTTGTGCTACTCAATCCGCCCTCCCGGCACAGCTCTTGTAACTGTGGCGACAGCAGCAGCAGCCAGCAGTTAGAAACAACAGAGACAAAACTGAGGATCTCGAAGGCAGTCTGAAACACGAGACAACCACACAAAATATTTGCTCATAACTGAGAACGACAAAGTTGCTGCGTCTCATTTGTGCTGCGCTTTCTGCTGACCTGCCACACACCCATGCTAGCCACGGGGGGGGAGAAGGTTTTGCGGAAGAGGTTGCAGATCTTATAGGCGTCCGATCGGATCTCCGTTACGTTGTTGATGAGCAGCAGCACGGCCGTCAGAGGATACACGCAGGAAAATAGACTCAAATACCCAAACTGCACCAGGAGCTCGATGTATTCCGCAAACAGGCCCTGTGACACAACAGGAAGCTGTCACTCTCAGTGCATTATAATCAATCTGTGTTTTGATTTTTTTTTTTTTTTTTTCAATCTGCCAGCATCAGTATTGACTGTGCTGACTGTCGGTCAATAACATGACATTTACCACAGTCAGTGCCCAAAGAACAGTTAAGGAATTTTGTTTAATTATGATTTTTTTCTTCCAAATTTATAACAAAAACAAAATAAACAAAATACAAAATATTATCAGCTGCTTTTAGTCAAGCTGTCTTTTAAACATTTCATCCTATCAGTCCTAATGTTTTCTATAGCCTTACAGGAAAAGGAGGCAGGGCTCTTTGGTTCCTGAACTTGTCCTCCTGTGGGTCATCTTCACGCTCTCTCCTGTTGGGGGCGCTGATGAATCTGTCCACCAGGAAAGGTATGACCACTTCTGTCACCTGGTTCACCACCTGACTCACGATCAGCAAAGACGCCAGGCGCTACAAAAAAAAAGAGAAGGAATATAATCCTGATGGCACCCTTTCCATCTTCCTCTTTTCTCCTAGTATAAAAAGGAGTTCTCCATGGCTCCATATTAGGACCACTACTTTCTTTATATATACAAATTGTTTTGGGATAATTTATCAAGTTTTTTGTTATATCTTGTTCAGCTTCTTCATTAGTACAAATTTTCAAATGGCAAAGTGCTGCCATCTAAACTTCCAACGAACAAAGCCACTCAAAGGGCTGAAACTGAAACGAATAAATATTTAGGTATCATTATAGATCAGAATATTTGCACTGTAAAGCTTGCATCCAAGATGAAAAACATCAGATCTCAATGGGGGGAAAAAATCATGCTGGATATCTATACAGATATGCATTTGGTAATGTGTTAGGAATGAAATATGCAACATTGAATGCAATATCATTTCGTAGAAATGCAAATTATCAACCTAAAGAGGGTTGAATTCAAAGACACCCCGTAAATCAAAGTGAAACAATGATGCAGCAGGCTAGGTGTGGGCCAGTCAATGATATCAATTCCTTCATCCTCCAGGATCTGCCTGCATACTCTCACCACATGAGGCACGAGGAACCCAGGACCCACTGCACCAACACAGAATCACCAGTGACCTGCTGGAGGTCATTTTGTTATTCTGGCTGCACTCATCCTGTTCCTCCTTGCACAAAGGAACCGATACCGAGCCTACTAATGGGTTAAGGACCTTCTACGGCCCTCCCCAGCTCTCCTAGAGTAACTGCCCATCTCATGGAATCTCCTCCATGCTCCTGAGACTGTGCTGGGAGACGCAGCAGACCCTGTGGCAACGGCACGTGTTGATGTGCCATCCTGGAGGATTTGGACTACATGTGCAACCTTCGTAGGGTCCAGGTATGGCCTCATGCTACCAGTAGTGATGCTGACCCTAGCCAAATGCAAAACTAGTTTAAAAATTTAAAAAAAACAGTCAGAAAAGATGAGGAGGGAAAATGTGAGTGGCCTCCACCTGGAAAACCATTCCTGTTTTGGGGGTTTGTCTCATTGTTGCTCATCTAGTGCACCTGTGCAGCTTTAACTGATTAACAACCCCCTCTGCTTCTTACCTGACCAGATCAATATCCCAGAAGTTTCACTGAATTGATGCTAAACTCTGATTAAAAAGTGTTGCTTTAATTTTTTGAGCAGTCTATAATTCGCTGCTTCGTCTGGTTCCTTCTTATCTGTTTGCATATGTGTAAAAACCACAACCGGTACAATATTTTACAAATTTTAGCCCCCAGGCAAACGGTGAGACGTTTACCTAGATAAATAAAGAATAATAGCACAGGTACAATGATTATGTCAGTGTCTGCAGTGTTATTGCACCATTTTTAAAAGTAATCTGTCATGCAAGTTCCCAAATTTCATGGAAGCACAATTTTAAATCTTTCTTTAAATCTTTAAGAGGACAGCGGTTACCTTACGAAGCAGGGGCACATCCTGCTTGAAGAAGGCAATGTGGAAGAGCACGGCAAAGTAGTTGAAGAAGGTGAACTGAGGGGTGAGAAAGGAGAACCTGTCAAAGAGGATGCCCTGTGCTGTATGAGCTAATGGTTCAAGAGGAAAGCAGGAACTAACCACCAACACTTTGGCTGTCAGATGGTTCTGGAAGGCCGACTCCTCTCTGTGGTTTTCTAGAGGGACACGGGAAGATTTCAGTGGATTTCCAAAAGTGATTTCATTAGATATGCACGATTCCTATCCTAAAGATTCCTCTCACAATCACAGTTCAAATGACAAAAATCTCCACTGCATTATTAAACTCATCAGTCTGCATTCTCCCTGCGGCTCGGTCTCACTCACCATATTCAGTCAGAGACTCGGCTACATTCTTGTACACATTTGCTAGCATGTTTGTATAGACGATGTGAAGCACTGAGGGCACGTAGAGCAAAGCCTTAGACAGCAGGGAGTCCCAGCTTTTGTGTAGCTGTTGCACCTGGGCCTCCCCCCAGTAGAAACACATCATACCGAATGCCACCAGCCCTGCAGGAGGAGGCGTGACAGATGACAGGTATCGCACCAATTTCATGTTTTCCTGCTAAATCTTTGGGGAAATAAAGCAGCAATCAATGCCACACCTACCTAGAAACAGCCCCACTACTGGGACTGACACCAGCAGTATGCGCAGTTCTCTCTGCCATTCAGGGAAGAGAGGTTCCACACGACCTGTCACAGGGTTGACCCCGAGGTCACCGTGGAACCCGGGCCGGGGCTCTGCAAAACGTTCTGCGAGGTTCAGGGTCCCCCAGCGGTACGACAGCGAGGAGCTCCGGCGTTTCCACATCTCCATAAACAGCGTGGACCAGATCATGCTGAACATCGCCTGAAGCATGTGACCACTGACCACTGGTGCTGACTCATCGTCATCGTTTGTGACCTTTGATCCCGGGACCGACGTGGCCATTTCCTTCTGAACCTCACCTGTGTTGGGCAGGAAGAGTTTATGTGTCCAGGTAGTGAAATACATACAGTGGGCCATCCCATCTTTAATAAATGGATTTAATTAATAACTGGAGTCCAGAACTTCAGCATCAACCGCTCGTAGCAGACAGCTGCCCCTCCCTGAGCCTGTTTCTGTCTGAGGTTTCTTCCTGTTAAAGGGGAGTTTTTCCTTCCCACTGTCACCAATGCTCAGAGGGGGTCTTTTGATCGTTGGGGGCAACTAGGACAGCATTAGAATGATTCCTAACACACATCAAAACTGGTTTTGGAATGGGCAAAGCAGGCTAACATCAAGCTTCTGGAACGGCCTTCCCAAAGCTCTGAACCTAACCGTATTGAATATTTGTGGACTATGCTTAAAAGTTGGGTCTGTATCAAGAAACCAAACCATTTAAATGAACTCTACCAATTCTGCCAAGAACAGTGGTCAAATATCCAACCAGAATTATGCCAGAAGCTTGTTGGTGGCTACCAAAAGCTTCTGGTTGAGGTGCAACTTGCTATGGGACATTTAACCAAATATAGTGGGGCTGTATGCACATGTTTGAGCCTGTATGTATACTTTTGACAGTGCGGATTAGAGAAAATCTAAAATAATTTCAAATTGTGCACCCAATCCTTGTTTTTTAGTTATATATCCATATTGGCAAGCAGTGAAAAATTAGCTTAAATAATGCTTATAGTAATGCGTACATGTGAAGTGTTTTCACTGAAGTGCGTCATCTCATTAGAATATAAGCATGCTGAGTGCCAAATATGTCATAAAGGCCAAACATGGCTCAGTCCACACACCTACCTGAGAAGTACGTGATGGCCAGGCCCAGTACTGCTGGTGGGAGCAGAGACCAGGTGTAGAAATCAAGGAAGCTGAAGTAGAACGCCACAGGGCTTCCAAAATAGTCATTAACTGAATCTGTATTTAGGCACAGCGATATCTGGTGTGAGTACACGCTTGTCACCCACACAGTCATCTATTATGAATCATAATACCTTGAAAAATGCACGAAAGCTTAAGATTGTTACAACTATATGCATGAATGTATGCAAGTGGCGATCTGTTGTATTTCCACCCACCCAGCGGCTGAGTCAGCTGATTCCCAGAGTACCAGGTTTTACTGAGGTCCTTCAGTTTGGCCGGGGTGTGCAGGGGAAACATGTCCACAACAACACCAGCTGAGGAAAGCTTCCTCCCTGCGACAGCGTGCAACAGTGTGACTTCAAAACTTGAGTTCACCCATAATAATAATAATAATAATAATAATAGTAATAATAATGTACATATTCAGTTACCTATGCACACTGAGGCTGATGCTGAGTGAGCAATTTCAGAACAGCTGAGATCAGCCAGAAACAGCTACCCACATGCTTTATAACACACACAGTTTTAAGCCAATCCCACAAAACAAAGAAGATTAAATGTGTATCAATCCGCAGCTGAAAATAGAGCCTAAGAAAAAGTAACGTAATGTCCCAGAGTAATGACGTCTGAAAGCACACAACGAGACCACTCACAGATGTTGTCTCGGTTTCGTAGTGTGTAGCTGTCAGGCAGGCCGGGTATCTTCAGGTCCCTGTGTGCTCGCAGTCCATCCAGCTCGTACTTCACGATGTACTGTCGCTCCGCCAGCGTCAGAAACACCTCCATGTTGTCTGTCACACACATGGACAGTGAAGCACGGTACCAGTCAAAAGTTTGGACGCAGCTTCTCATTCAACGTTTTTATTTTTCCTACACTGTAAAATAACTCTGAACTCATCCAGACTGTGAAGGAGCACATAAGGAATCATGTAGTAAACTTAAAAGTGTTAAACAAACCAAAATATATTTTAGAGTTTAGATTCTTCAAAGTCGGCTCCTTTTGCTTTGATTACAGCTTTGCACACTCTCGGCATTCTCTCAGTCTGCTTCATGAGCTCATCACCGGAAATGGTTTTCCAACAGTCTTGAAGGAGTTCCCAGAGGTGCTGAGCACTTTAACCGAATGCCATTCTCATAAAGGTGACTGAGAAAATGCCAAGATGTGCAAATATTGAAGACTAATGACTGAAATTCCAAATTTATGAAAGGTGTTTCATGAGGGGTACAGAATATGTCTGAAAGCTCCAGAAAGGCAGGAAATATGTGTATGCTTGGGCTGCAGCAAGGCCCAACAGAAGACCAATGAGGATTATGTTGAACTACGGATCATGCAAAGCTACTGTAGTGGAATCCAAGAACACAAAATAAGGAACATATATTTCTAATGTTCTTTGAACCCACACAAGTAATGAAGTAATGGAAAAACACAGAAGTGGACTTTGGATTGTGTTCTCCTGCCAGTGTTTGTGCAAGTCATTTTATGATCCAGCTGCTACTGTTAGAGAGCGGCTTAATGTACAACAAATAATCAGACATATTTATAAATATTTCTGAGATAAGGTTGTGATTTTTTAAAGACAAAAATAAGCCTCCCTAAGCTCTATAGGGTATTTTAATAACCACCTTTATCATTGTTTCACCATGCAAAGTGCGTTCCCTTAAAGTTCCTGCACTGCACCTGAATCTTTAAAGTTGTCTCTGTCACTGTTGGAGAAGGGCTCCATGTCCCCGTTGCGGTAAGTCTTACAGAGACCCAACTCTTCGGCGGCTTGAAGTAACGTACAGCGGGGGGCCGACACCACAATGACATCACCGCTGGCGTCCTCTCCTGGGTGGGCCAGCAAAGCAGCGCCTGGTGACAGTGAATCAGTGGTTACACTGTTACAAACAGGGCTTTAATGTTGAGGCAAAAGGCTCGAAGTACTGGGAACATATTGGTGAAAACGCTCACGTCTTTAGTTGTCTTAACAACAATAATGAAATTAAAAAAAAATCAATATTATTACCTTAGAGAGTAGTTTTTGAGTTTGTCTGTTTTCTGCACAACCATGTCAGGCGTACATTTATATAAGAGTTATTTAACTGTATTTATCTGCCTTATAGCCTGCAAATGCAAATGCATTCAAATTTTTCAACGCTAACAATCTTTCCTGGAAATCTCCTGCTCTCCTGTTACGTTCGCTCCCAGCACCAGAGCGGGAGAAATCCTCATGAATGTTTGCTCTGCACGCTTTCTCCTCGACTGCAGACAGTAAAGTGAGATCCGTGCTGCTGCTCGTGTCTGAGAGGTCTCAGACACGAGCAGCAGGGAGCAGCACCCACCTCCATCTTTCTGAGGAGCTCCGATCATCTTGATGAGCCACCGCTTCGTCTCGGGGCCGACTTTCGGGCCGAGCTTCACCAGAACCAGCGGCTCCACCCGTGCCGAGACGCAGCAGGGGCAGCTGACTTTGGTCCAGCCGGTGACGGCACTCAGTTTGCTCAGCATCTTTCCTCCTTTTTCAGCTTTATCCTCCAGGTGCTTGGCAGGCTCACCGCAGCCACCAGCTCCACCTTCATCTGCACCCGCCTTACTCATGGTGAGACTGGAACCAAATGGTAATAAAACAGTATGTTAACTGGAGCTATTACACTCAGCACCTTCACCACCACCTTATTGCCCTTATTTAGTCACACTGCCATCATGGCTCAAGGGTTGACAATGACAGTTTTTGATGCAAATATCTGAACAGCTATTCTGCTCATGGTCTCCAGAGATAGATCATGGTGATCCCTGATATTTGCTCTGCCAATATTAAATGGATCACGATTAAATATGGAAAGAAATGAACAGTACCCAGAGGATAATCCTTAATGACTTTACAGCTACAACAGCTAAAATGTTAAGAGTTGGTGATCCAGATTCCTCTAACGTACCAGTGAGGCTATGGTTAGATTTCCATCAAATGTGGCACAGCTATAGACGGCTCCCTAAAGTTATTTTTAGATGGCATTTGCATCAACCTCAACTATTCTTTGTGTTCAGTGGTAGCTGACAGATGCTACAACTTGTTTATTTGGAGTGTGCAGTACTTAAGGAGAGTAACGCTTCACTCATACTTCTGCAGTGAATCTATGGAGAGCCTGTCACAGCCTCCATGAGCGGCCAGTGCAGTTGCTGCATTTATACCTTTGTGCACTGCATTGATGGTAATGTGCAGTTGCATTTCTGGGTATGTGCATGTCAGTCGCAGTGTAGGGTTTCAGGAGGGTTTGCAATTATTCAGCTACAGGGTAGATTTAACTCAGAAGTATAAATCCCCTGCAGGTCTCATGAAGCTAATAGAGTACACAAACAGAAGTCTTTAACTTGACTTTTGCAGTTTATGCATTCTTAGTTTAGGGGGAACAAGAACACGTTCCATGAGATCTAAATCACTACAGGAGTCACACACTGAAACCCACATCACACATCCACATGAACTAAAGTCTGAACACAAAAAAATACAACACGATCACCACTAATAATTCATAGACATTAACATTAACAATCCCTCCGCACTGATCACTGCATAAGCGTTCATTACAAATGTCCCATTACTATGTAAGAAACAGGTACTTCAAAAACTAGTATAAACGAAGTTAAATGCAGGCATTTTAATAATGCAGGACTATTGTATTTACACTGAAGACAAGATGGAGTCATGTTTATTATCATGTGACAAGTGTGAACTTATCTGATTGTTCCAGGACTTTTAATAATGCATCATTTACATAATGAGCGCAGTAATGTGACAGTTTACTCATTTTTACTAACGTTTTTGCACCAGTTTATTACATTATAACAACTATTAAACTGGTTAGGCAGGGTTTAGATTTGCATGTGCACACATCTGCACGCTCCGGCTTTAATTTCGCCTACTTGCTGCACCCTTAAAACATGAATTTACAAGAAATGTCGCAGCTTCTTGGGTGGAAACTGTGGTTATTACAGCTCTAACAAGTGTGTCTAAAAGGCGCTTCTTCCGTTTTGACAGCACTGCATCTGCACTCGAAGATACACCGACCAACAGATAACACTTCGTGAACTGAAACTAGTACTTCCTGTGACTGAGTTATGCTCATGCAGGCGGGGAAAGTGACAGGAAGGTTTTTAGCGGTGAAACAGAGGATGAGTCAGGAAAATATCAACTACAGCACCTGGCAGGGCGGAGATGATGAGGTTCGGGTCTACAGTCCTACAGCAGGGCCCCCCCCCTCCAAACTCCTGTTTGAACACACACATAAACACACAGAAGCAACATGAAGACAACAACTGATGAGCTGAGTGCTGAAAAGAGACCAGGAAGAGCACATTCTCAGTCTGCACACACTTACCCAGCCTCAGTATGAGGTTCCTCCCAGCTTTCTGTCTATTGATTTTTTAGGTGTGTGTATGGCAGGAATGCGGAGGAACTTCCCAGAGGCTGCAGGGTGTGGAGGCTTGTTTGGTTTCTATTCAGGCTCCTCCCTCCTGTCTCCTCTCTGCGATACTGCTGCAGCTGCAGCCCAGGGTCCTACCGCACCACCGCTGCTGCGACTCAGTGTTAAAAAACACACGCACCTCACCTACAGATGCTCAGAGAAGTTTGGTTTGAAGCTGGCGCCGCTGGCTGCACTTGGACAAAGTGTTCTGTGCTCTTGAGAAAGCGCAGCAGTTTCAGATTAAATCTAAATGAGATGCGCAGTAGGCTGCTGAGACAAAGATTTTTGTTACTGGGCCTCAGCTGGCACTAAAATAACTTTTCTGACCGCAGGGCAGTTGCTCACTTTACCTGAATAGTAATCCAGCCTTGGTCAAGACTCCTAGAAGGGATAGTGAGCTCAATCTATGGCGTCAGAAGAAGATTGCCATGAAATAGGAGACAAACTCTGCACTACAAATATTCAGATTGCAGTGGTGGACTTAGGCTACCTGCAATTTCAAACACTAAAATGCTGCTTGGTGATACTTGAATTAGATTATTATTAGGTTATAATATTGTACATACTGGGCATAAGTGCAGCAGTGCGTGTTAGCTTAAGTGCTGGCTCTAAATTAGCCTTAGGTGTGAATGGTGACCCGTCCGGGGCGTGGCCTGCCTCGCCCTGTAAGGTGAAAGCAATACAGAATACCTGAGAGCCTCATTGCATCGCATACCAGTATGAACTGTGAGCTGGTGTCTGATATCTTTGCGTTCCTTTAGATAAATTAATACATTTTTCCCTAAAATTTTGCCAGAAAAAAAAAAGTTCACAAAAAAATCTCACAAGAATAAAAAAAATTGGAAATGTAAAAGCAAATGAAGGGTCTGATATCCTGATGGAGCACACCCTGCTTCTTGTGTCTCTGCCTCCAGTGTTCAAATAAAAACCCCACCCATTTAGCCAATAAGCATTCATCTGTCACTTTATTAGGTACACCTTGCCAGTAATTGGTTAAACCCCTTGTTGCCTTCAGAACTACTTTAAGTCTTTGTGGCATAGAAGAATAAAGGTGTGATAGCATCACACAGTGGCTGCAGACTTGTTAGTTGCACATGCCTGATGTGAATTTCCTGTTCCGTCACATCCCAGAATTGCCCTGCTGGATGAGATCTGGTGACTGTGGAGGCCATTTGAATACAGTGAACTCATCACGTTCAAGAAACGAGTTTGAGATGATTTGAGTTTTGAGACATGAGCACACTGTGGTGGAAAAGGGATGGACACGCACAGCATCAATACTCAGGTAGGCTGTGGCATTTAATCAATGCTCAGTTTGTACCAAGGTGTCCAAAGTGAGCCAGGAAAATATCCCCTACACATTACACCACCACCCTTAACCACGGATAAAGGCAGGATGGAGCCATGCTTTCATCTTGTTTCTGCCAAATTCTGACCCTACCATCTGAACGCTGCAGCAGACTCATTGGGCGAGGCAATATTTTTCTAATCTTCTGTCTTGGTGAGCTTGTGCAAATTGTAGCCTCAGTTTCCTGTTCTTAGCGGACAGGAGAGGTACCCAGTATGTTCTACTGCTGTAGCACATCTGCTTCAAGGTTTGACATGTTGCACATACAGTTGAGGTATGCAGAAGAGCATCTCTGAAACAAGTAGTCATTTGAGGTACTGTTGCCTTCCTATCAGCTCGTCTGGTTTTTTTGGACCATCCTCAACTCCAGAGATGGGTGTGCAGGAAAATCCCCAAAAGCCCATCTGGCACTAACAACAATGCTACATTCAAAGTCACTTAAATCAGATTTCTTCTACATTCTGATGCTCAGTTTGAGCTTCAGCAGGTCGTCTTGACCACGTCCACATGCGTAAATGCACCGAGCTGCTGCCTTGAGACCACCTGATTAAATATTTGCATGAACAAGTTGAGCACATACCTAATCAAGTGGCTGGTGAGTGTATACTGATACTGTTAACAATTGGAACATATTTACACATCAAAGAAAAACAGCTCGAGCTAGTTAAACTATAATGTATGGCCTTATGATAAAGCAACATTTAGCCTTTTGTAAACACTCCCTCGCTGCTTCAAACACAACCGCACGTCTGCAAAAACTGGAAGCCAGACAGTCACCAAACAAACAAAAAAAAAAAAAGCACAGGACGGGCCAACATCAGAAATATACAGATATTTATTTACACATATCTTTGCATTTGCATAAACATTTTAAAATTACAAAGTAAAAGTTAAGATATTACAGTAAACAGATTTAGGATTTTTTTTTTTGCTGCGTCATTTAGCACAAGAGAAAATTTCACGAGTCAGAATCAAGTTTGCTGTTTTTGTCCTTCTCACATAAATATACATAAATAAGATCTTTTTAAAATTCCAACAGGTGGAATCGTTTCACTTTGCCAAGCAGACAGCACAATCACGTAATATTATTACTGCAGCTTAACATAGTTTTGGTCACTGACATCGGCATAAGAGATATTAAAAATATAAATTCTTTTGGTTTTGATGAGTTAATGCTTTCCTCACAGTGTCTCGAACATTCATAATCATCTGTGGTGTGTGCTGCTAAAGACAGACAGTGGTATGGTTCTGGATTAACTGATATTTGTAGACCATGGCACATTTTGGTGCTGAAACAATTAAATTCAACTCTTTGTACTGGAAACGTATTTGGTCTTCATGTTTACACTTCATTCTTATTGCTGCAGTAAATTTCTATAAAACAGGAGTACAAATGGAGTCATGGTGCTGCGTTACAAAAATTTGCTTGATGGATTAGTTTACATACAGGCGTGTAGGCCTGTGTGCACATGCATATAAGTGGAAGTATTTATTTAAGCTATAAAAGTAGATAAAAAATAATTTCCTGCAGTAGCAGTATGTTCTCACTGTGCTTTAGTTATTCGTGTAAAGAGTCTGAATTAAGTTTGTTCTGCCTCAGCGTCGTCAGGCGTTTGCACGAGACATTTTTTGCGGATCCACCAGTCGGTGTTGTGACTTCCTGCTGTAAAAAGTCAGATAGTTGATTAATCGTCATCCCGGGGAGGGGGTCTGCTGGGCCAAAATAAACCACTGACCTTAAAAAGTCGACCTATTATGCGTTTCATTCCCTGTCATTTGTGTACTGTTGCAAACGGTGGAGGCTCATACGTGACACCTGAACCAGAAGATCAGGCTTAAAACCGCTCTAAACACTCAGTTTCAGATCATTTTTTTCTACTCTTAGCTCTGTATGATATCACAGAGAGCAGATATCCCTGATGTGGTCATCTAAAGAGGCACAAAGCTCTGAAGAAAGCTCGCTTTAAGGGAGGGGAAAAGGAGCTAAGCTGGCTCGTTTTTAATAGAAGATGAACGACAGACACAGTTAAACGCAAATAAGGATTATTTTTAACTGATTTGTGCAAAGCTACACCAGTAGCTCCAGTAACACCAGAAATATAGAATTAGAAATTAGAACAGGTCCACTTTAAAAGGAAGGGACCTCTGAGAGATTCCTTTTAGAAAATAACACTTCAAAACTCTGACCTTTGACCCCACAGATCCCCACAGCAGGAAGTCAGACACACTGGCTTCATGCCTTCAGATTTGTCCCACTGTCACCCTGACAATCACTCTCTCTCTAACATCCAGTCAGTGATTAAAGAACCTCCTATTCTGTACAAAGCATCTTACAAAATATTATTTTTACATCTTTGTTGAATTATTAATCAGAAAAAAACAAAACATGGAAATATTACAAACAGACTTGCAAAAATATATCTCCACAGGGGTTTCAGACATTCTGAGCTCTGCTTTACATTAATAGTACATGCAATTAGCACACTACAGTATAATCTCACGCCTGCAGCTTCGGTGATAATTAATAAGTTAAATGCATCTCAGCAAGTGGCGGCAGGAACTTTTGTGGTTTGTTAACATCACAACAGCGTGTAGCAGCGTATCAGGATAAAGCTATGATGGCGGTGAGGAAATTTCAAGCTGCAGATGATGCAAAGGTAGGATGAACAGTTTTTCCTGAGTTGATTCACTATAGTTAGAGCACGCTCGCTCAATCTCTCACTTTCACTCACACACTCCTACACATCTCTCCTCACCCATCTTCCACATTCACCTACCATCGATCACTTCCTGTTTCCTCCTGAACAGTGTGCCTTTTGCATGCATATGCCTTCATTTGTGTTGTGCTTTTTTCTTTTTTTTTCCTTTTTTTAAATGAAGCTTTGTCAGCTTTTTTTTTCCCCTGTCTGAATTTGGATTTTATAGACATTTTTCTGTCAAACCACACGCATCACAGTTCCCCCCCACGGTCCACCTCCCAGCTGTACGCTGTCACGTTCTGAGTGGCAATCGTGTGATAGGTCCGTGCGGTGAAGCACAGATGGCTTAATGGTAAAAAAAAATATAATAATAATGGCACAGAAAGGCCTCACATCTGAGTGGAAACAATCACAGTGGGTAAATAGTGCAGGCAGGTTGACACACACCCAGATGACAGAGCTCAAGATAATATTGTGGTGCTGGTTAATGTATTACACAGACTATGGAAGGATGGATGGATGGATGCAGTGGCCCTGAAGGTCCTCCTCGTTTGTGGAAGTTATGTGGCTGCAGAGACTTAATTAAAGGACTCAGGCTGGTTAGAGAATGTGGGCTGGTGGCTAAAGAGGGTGGCTGACAAGTCCTGTGGCCCTTCAGGGGAGCCGTTTCACTGTTAGAACTTCTCATCAGGGATGGCTGTGTGGAAGGGGTGGTCCCAAAACTTGGTGGTGATTCCGAAACCTGGGGAGAAAAACAAAGCTCCCATTAAGAGGGAAAAAAAGGGAAAAACAGGAATAATGATCTTCTAAGGCTGTTGGTTGATTAAATCCTCACCTAATTTCTGGTGCTCAAAGTGGTGTTTGACGTGGTAGGCCTTCAGGCTGTACAGATACGAGCCTTTCTTTGGAGAGCCGTAGTGAAGGTAGTAGTGGATCATATCGTATACGACGTAGCCGCCCAGCCCACCGACAAACACGCATAACCCAAGGATGTCTGGGAGCACGCTACTGAGGGTCACGTAGAAGACTCCCACCACTAAGGAGGCCAGGCCGGGAGGGAACACCAGCCGTGAGCCATCAAATGGAGACTGTGGAGGAAAATAAATTGATTAATTTGTCTCTGCAGTGGCCACATTACTCAGAGGTTTAACTCCACTCCTATACGTACTGTAGATTTTTTCACTGAATCCCAACTTTTTTTTTTAGAATTGCGGTTTTAAGATGTGCAATTTTTGTCCATCTTATAGATACTGTGCCTCCAATATGACAGTTTCCTTTGCCAAATACACTCTGTAATTTCTAAAGGTTTTACATATCAGGACAACAACATGAAGCACATTAAACCGCGTCATTTCCTTAGCAAAAATGACACCAAAATGCAGAAGGTCATTGTTCCAGAGGTCTTGTGGTTTGTTGCGATGCACCTCTGCAAACCTAACCCATGCCACCAAGCTCTTTTTACAGAGAAGAGGCTTCTCTCCTGGCTACTGTCATGACCTTTAACAGCTAACGTGCTAACTGAGGCCTGTGGAGTCTGAGACGGGGCTCTAGGGCCTTTTGCAGTTTCTCTGAACATTGCACGGCCTGACCCGGGGGG
>JASGAU010381370.1:0-15303 GCA_030220045.1 Australoheros facetus
CCCTGCCTCTCGCCCTATGACAGCTGGGATAGGCTCCAGCCCCCCCGCGACCCTGAACAGGATAAGCGGAAGCGAATGGATGGATGGATGGATGGATGTTTTAAGGCTTATAGGCTCATCTGGTTAGTACACAGATTTGCACACTTCTTTGGTGCCCAGCTGCTTTTTCTCTTATTGTTTTTTTTTCTTAATTTTTATTTGCCAGAGGGTTAATGATAATGTATCAGTCAATATATGATTCATTTTTTAAACAAGCAGTGTGTCACTGGTTCTTGCTCTTGCTTTCCATATTTGCAGGATATGGTGGTAAGTGAAAAGAATCTGTAACCTGCCACCATATAGTTTGTCTTTTTCCAGCTGGATAGGATCTGGAGAGAAACAACAGGTTAAAGGATGGTATACAGCTTGCATTCTATGGGGTGGAGGGTTTGTTGGAAACAAGTCCTTGAGCCTCTAGATCCATATCTGTTGATGAAGTCTCTAGCAGTAAAGGGTGTTGGTCAGGTGGCAGAAATGCTGCCACAGTCTCTCTGTTGACTGATGCCTTTTCATACCCACAGAGGGATTGTAATGATCCGTGGTACTCTTAGAAGTGAGAAATTGTAAGGACTCAAATCTCATCTCGCTCTCAATGCTTGATTGGACTCTTCTGTCAAAATCCAAAGCTTTGGCCGGTGTCTTTTAAAGAAAACAAAAACAAAAAAAAACAAGAATGGAATGTGAACAAATTGAAAAGATAAAAAAAAAAGAATAAATTGATAACTTTAAATCAAAGTGTCAAAACAATGTGAAGGATGTTTTGCAGTTTTTGGATCAAAAAGTAATACAACAAAGACAGGATATAAATGACAGCGAGATCTAGTAGCTAGTCTTATATACATCTACATCTAATTACATAAATCTACACAAATAAAAAGGCCAATGTGAAAGAAAGTTTCAGTTTTGGGAACTTCTATCTTTTGTTGCTCCAATTTTCCCAACAATTCCTTTTAATGATTAAGCAAAGTACTGCAGGTCCATTACACTTTAAGCAAAGCTAATCATAAACTTTATTTTCTGATCACACTGCCAAGAAATTGTTGTAATTACAAATCAGCCTGCATACCTCCACCAAGGCTGAAAATTCCCTTCTTCCAAAAGGATGTCTGGTTCCGGATTCACTTGAGATAGCAAGATAAGACAATAAGACAATTTTGATTTTAATTTGATATGTTTTTGCATAGATATGAGACAAAATTTCTAATTTTGGCCCATCTCACAATGGTAAAAAAAAAAAAAAAAAACTAAATCCTTCCAACATTTCCTGGATCCAGATCTAGATTAATTAAAAAAATGAAATTACTTCTAAAGATGGGCCAGTCCTCGTGCCTGGTAAAATTTGCATTTATTTCCATATATAAATTTTGAGAACTGCTGCTAACCAGAAAAACAGACAAGCTGAACCTGTCACATAACCTCCTGGGCACAGGTAAATATGAAAGAAAGGATAAACAGATGCACAGCGTAACATATATACTGTATGCATTACATTTATGAATCAGATTCCATATACTTAACGAGGCTTTGATGGTTTCTAATTCCTCAACACGGCTGTGTGCACCAGGTGAGTGGTCTTCTTCTCATAAATAAGTAAACAATGCTGTCAGTGTTACTTTGACACTACAAACAAATTATGGCTGATGCCAGGTTTCTCTTATACACTGGAGAAGGTATGAGACTACAAGACGGAAGGACATTCATCGAGTGCTCCTTTGATTCAATGACAAATAAAACATTAATATGTAAAGCCCTTAAACATACCACACAAAGGAAATAGCAAATAAAATAAAACATAAAGTGTCACTACAGTTATGTTGCCTCAGAATAGGCACACAATCTGTATCCTACTGTACTGTACTGTATATGTCAGTGTCATTGGAATGTAGGCCACAGTGCTCTCTTTGAACCACTGCAGCTCTGGATAAGGGGTGGCAATTGGAGGTTGTTTCTGGAGGTTTCTTTGTCTGGCAGTCCACCTGATGTGCTGTATATTTTCCTGGGGCATGTGTGTGTTTTTGTGTGTGTGTGTGCGTACATGTGTGTAAGAAAGAAAGTGTCTTCTATAACAGCATCTTTCATGTTATTTTAATCCCTCCCATTCACGCGTGTGAAGGTAAAACTGGAACTCGTGCATGAACCTATACTGACAAGCAATATATATTTACAGAGAATCCAAAAGAAAATACACATTAGTGCACAGACTCTAGTAGATGCTACCTGTGCATTCTGTTTCCTGGAGTGCGAAGGTGGAGGTTAAATAGTTGTTGTTTTTATTTATCATGATAATTGTACAAGTGCTCACACAGGAAAAGCTACAAACTAGTTCGAAATTTAGCCTCAACATTTGTTTTTTGTTTTTTTAAAGGATTTGTAAACTTCCATTTTACTTAATCACCCTTTTAATAAAAGGGGAATAGTTCCAGTAGAACCCACCATTATCTGCTTAAGGAAGAATTCTTGTAAATTGAGATTAGACTACTACCACTAATGATAATTTGCCATAGCACTGATAGCTGCATGATGCACTGTAGTAATATTAATATCTTTAATATGTGGCACCGTGCACTGTAAAATTAAAAAGCTCATGAAAGCAAATCTAAAACTTGTATTTTTTTTTTTTTTATTATTATTTTTTTTTACTTTGCATCGACACAAAGCTGTCTTCAGCAGCTATGTGAAACACAAGTAGAAATTTGGAGGCTATAGTTTGGACAATTGCATTATCTGATTGATTAAAAGAAGTTTTAACATTATGTCTGCCGTAGAAAACAAAGTATATTACAGGTAAACATTAACTTAATCCTTGAGATCTGTTGAAACCATATACAATCTCACTTTGAAAAAGAAACAAAACTCTTACAACTACAAACACAGCAGATCTTCCAATATCACAAACATAAAGCACACTCCCTGACATATGTGCCACTAATCTTCTGCAAGATGAATGATTCACCACCAACTGATCCAGACATGTTGTGGGTGAGTTTGTTTGTGAGAGATTTGTATTAGAAAACACTCATCTAGCTCACACACTGTATTATGATTACCTACACTAGGGCTCAAAATCAGTGCTTTAGGTAGCTTTCCTCTGGCAGTGAATACAAGGAAGCATTCAAGGAAGAAATGGGCTGTTTATCAATGACCCAAGGATTACTAACATTAAAAAAAGAATGCTTACAGGTATGATTACATCTCAAATTGACCACAGTCTAGCTATAAAGAGAGTATGAGAACCATCCAAGCAAAGAGTCTGTGTCACCTGCACAACAGGTGAGGTAGAGACAAAGATTTATTTCTCCTTAAAGGTGACAAATATATGTACACAACAAAATGCGACTGGATGTCACAAACTTAGGGACACATATCATAACAGTAACAAATTATCTTGACATAATCTTACATTTTTAAAAACACACACGTACTAACAGATATTCGCCTCACGTTTCATCCATTTTCTTGTCATTTTATTTTAGTTATTAATTTTATTTTTCCTCAACGAGGTGTATTATTTTGCCTTTCCATCCTCAGTTTTTAATTGCATCATCCTTCATGCTGGGGCAGTATTGTCCACCTGACATTAACGCCAGATAAGCCAAACTGGGAAAGACAGAGCAAGAGAGAGAGAGAGCTGCAGAAAGAATTCAGTGAAACTTCAGTTGGTACAGACTTTTTGAGCTGCATCAAAGCCAGAGCCAGTGAAACAGTATCTATCTGAGCTTATAGGTTCATCAACAGACTCACTGTCACATCTTCACAGCTCAGCAACAGTTCTGGCAGTTGCATAGATTCAGTTGGCTTTTTTCTTCTTTAAACTTGACTTCCGCCTCTTTTCTCTTTCATTCCATCGACCCTGCCAATAACATCCAAAGCCCCAGGGTTGCTATGGTTTCCCAGGATTCCAGTGCAATGGTGATTGGCTGTTGAGGAAATTGTGGTAGACATGGAGCTGTGTGAATAGGGAGCTTACTGTGACCCTGACAGAATGCACTGTATTCATATTTACTTTGAGGACCTTGGTTTAACAGCCACTCCAAATAAAGCTCAATGGGCCTATTCAGTGGCTGGTATGTGTGGAGTTCATGCTGTGGCAGATAGAGGAGAATGATGTGAAAAAGGAAAAAAATAATCATTTATACTGTTTTTACAAATCACACAAAGCAGAGCTCTAATGACAATTCATTGTTACATGACACATAACACGAGAAAGCAATTTACCAAGTCTATTTAGTTGCATAGTTTTGCAATTTAACAATGTAATTCCATTTACAGTGAAAATGCAACATGCAATGCTATAATACAGCTCAGATGTTTTCTTCTGTGTGTACCATCCAAAGAACAAAACACACTGTAACATGTACCAGCAAGACAGGGATGTGTGTGTCTCCAGAGTATTTCATTGCAGATTACAGACAAAATGAGGAAAACAAAATCAAACCTCTGTCAACTCTTAATACAGTCAGAATTGGAATACAGCAACAAACTTGTGTATCCTGTGTTTCCAAAAGCTGGAACTGGGCAGTATATAGGCTGCATTTGGTAAAACTGGATGTACATACTGTACTACTATGTACTACTGCTAAATTAGCATTGGAAATTGATAAGAACGGATTTAATTTGTACTGTTCTAAGTGACTTATATCTAATAATACAGGATGCTGAATGCCATGAATCTAAACCATCTAATATCCAGTAGAAGGAATTTGCAAAAATGACATTCACTCTAAAGTAAGGCATCATTCCAAATGAGCAGAGGCACACTGATCTTGCAACACTCAAATGAAACATATCATGATTGCAATACCACAAACCCTAAATTTGTGAAAAAGTGACTGGCCAAATTGCTAGTACTGCTCCTTACATCACTGAGATCATTTGTTGTGCATATGATATATATTTATTAATTCCTTCATTCATTCCAGTTACAGCGAAAAATCTCCTGGCTCAAGGGCCACTTACTATTACAGGTATAATTCACAATATTCTTCAGTAGATGCCATTCATTGTGACCATAAATGAGATGTCCATAATATTCTATAATGTCATTCACCAGTTTGATGATTTTTTTCTAGCAAATTAAGTTAGCATAGCCAATATGGGTGTATCAGACATACAAAGATAGCTGCTATTAGTAAGATAAAATAAATACTTTATTTTAAATACAAATAAAAAAATTGATCAGTTTGTTTATACAGATATATAGCAGGTCGTATCTGGCAGGTAATTGTATTGAAAATGAGAAGAAAGGAGCCAACACTACAAACAAGGTCGGGATGTCCAGTTCACTACAGTCAAAGTGGCCTATACATTCATCAGCCACTTTGTTAAGTACACCTTGCTAGTACTGAGTTGGATCTCCTTTTCCCTTCGGAGCTGCCCTAATTCTTTATGGCATATAATCAACAAGATGTTGGAAACATTCCTCAGAGATTTTTATCTGTGTTGGCTTGATAGCATCAATCAGTTGCTGCAGATTTGTTAGTTGCACATCCATAATGCATTCCATCACATCATAAAGATGTTCTGTTGGATTGAGTTCTAGTGACTCTGGAAGCCATTTGAATATAGGGAACATCATTATTTTCATGAAACCAATCTGAGACAATCTGAGCTTTTTGAACAATGATCATTTGGTACAAAGGGGCCCAAAGTGTCCACTAGCCTGAACCTTTGATACAAGGTAGGCTAGATCCATGATCATGCTTTCAGGTTGTTTACACTTACCATCCAGATATTGCAGCAGAAATAAAGATTTGTCAGACCAGGTAGCATTTTTCCAATCATCTATTGTCCAATTTTGGTGAGCCTGTGTGAATTGTAGTCTCAGTTTCCTGTTCTTAGCTGATGGGAGTGGCACCTGGTGTGATCTTCTGCTGCTGTAGCCCATCTTCAAAGTTCGATGTGCATTCAGAGATGCTCTTATTCTTACCTTAGTTGTAACAAGTGGTTATTTGAGTTACTGTTGCCTTCCTATCAACTTGAAGCAGTTGGGCCATTCTTCTCTGACCTCTGGTATCAACAAGGAATTTTTGCCCACAGAGCTGCTGCACACTGTATGTTTTCTCTTTGTTGGACCATTCTCTGTAAACCCTAGGGATGGCTGTGCAGGAAAATCCCAGTAGATCAGCAGTTTCTGAAATACTCAGTCCACCCCATCTGCCACTAACAAGTATGCCACAATCAAAGTAACTTAAATTACCTCACCTTTCTTCCCCATTCTAATGCTCTTTTTAACTTCAGCAGGTCATCTTGACTATGTCGACATGACAAAGATTCTGCCATGTGATTGGCTGATTAGATATTTGCGCAAATGAAGAAATGAACAGGTGTACCTAACAAAGTGCTTGGTGAGTGTATAGAATGTAGGGCATAACAGTAAGCCTTTGTCAAATTCAAATGGTTGAGTTATGAAAAAACATCGACTTGTCATAATGGTTGGAATTACCTGTAGAGACCAAAACCATTTACTTTTGTTTGTACTAGGCAATACATATGTTTATTCCTGCTATAGTTGCAACTGGCTGCTCAAGGAACTGCATTCATGTAACTTAGTCTTCATATGGCCATTATTATTATTAGTAGTAGTAGCAGCAAAAGTAGCAGTAGTAGTAGTAATAGTAGTAGTAGCAGCAGCAGCAGTCTACCCTGAGCATCATTAAAGAGAGATATCATAGTCAGAACTTATTTGAGTACAGATCAGTGAAGCAAACTGTACTTAAACTTGCAATGTAGTAAAAAAAATACAGTAAATGAAACAAAGCTTCAAACTCCTCAGATTTCAATACTTTAATATTAACTGTAAAGTCAAAAGAGTAAGCGATGCAATGTTACACTAGCAATGGTAAATTATAGTAACCAAACGCTATGTATCAAATGAAGACATAAAATCCACTTTGTCACAAGAAGATCAAATGAGCTTGAGATAGCGAAATTATAGAATTCAGAGTTAGAGTTTGATTGATATTAACAATGATACTAAACTTGTTCAGAACAATTGTCAATCAGCACTATGCATTACGTACACATGCTTGAGTGCCTGTTTGTCTATGCTGGTCAGTGTATGTTAGAGCAACTCCAATTATACTGTGGAATGGAAGCCTGATAAATGACAATTATGCTCCCGGTGTAATTGAAAGCTATAGAAGCCCAATTTGTTTGCACTGAAGAAAAAAAATATCAATGAGAGGTACAAGCACAGGTTTTATTCTGTATGGGGGATCCTTATGTGTTCTTAAGAGAAGCATTTATCTTAATACACAGAAGATTACCCTCCAAATCACTCTCACAAATTCAAACCATCAGCTTGGAAATAACCTGCTGACAAGCACGGGGGGGGNGCATAAATGTGTTTTTATTTTAACACTAATTCTCTGTTGTGTTTGAATTACGCAGACCATTAGGACTGGCAAATGTGCTCCGGGCCAGTGTGTCTGTGTGTGTGTGTATGTATTTGTGTGTAAATGAGTATGTTGGAACAAGAGTGTTCAGTGGTGTGTCAGTGGTATTAATAGGAGGATGTGAAGATGCAGTTGTTTTGCCTTCTGCATGTGCTGTACATTCACTACCTTATCACTTCCAAACACTCTGGCTCTGCTCTGTCAACTCAAATGAGCTAATTGCTTTAGTCTTCCGCTCTTACTTATTTTCATTTTGCCTCCCTCCCACTCTCTCTTTCTACCCACACACAATGGCCACTGACTGTCTTTCGATTCTCATTGTCCCTCACACACTCTCTCTCTCTCGCAGTTTCTTAATGCTTTTCTTTAATTTGGATTCTGTCTAAGAATTGCACCTTGTCCTAATTGCCTGTGCAGCTGAGTCATAGCCCTTTTCCAAGCGGTTTTCTTTGAGTGACTCCCTTTCGGCACAGCTCACCTCTTTTAAATATATTCACTATTCTTTTTTTTCTTTTTTTTTTAAGCTAACTTTGCAATATGTTGATCAGCTAAAACTGTAGATCTATTAAGTTCTGCTTTTTATTCCTTGTCTTTTTCTTGCCTCTCTCTCTCTGAATTTCCTTCATTGCCTCTCAGAGAGTAAGAATGGATTATAGTGTGACAAAGAGCCATGGTGCAGTAGAGGGGGATTTGGGAACGCCAAGCTCTCTGTCATCTCAGGACTCCCTCATATGCCTCTGCACTCCATTATTGTCCCACTGACGCATCTGTCTTTACAGAGAGCAGGGAGAGAGTGAGAATTAAGTGAGGGATGATATATATGTGTGTATGTGGGTGGCTGAGCACTAGCTTTAATTGACAGGACAGTCCTAGTATTCGTAAGTTTCTTGGACAGTCTAGATGGAAACTTTGCAAAAAATGTGGCTTCTTGGACTTTTCCATAGCATAACACCTTGATATTAAATGCCATCAGATTTAAATGAAGGGAAGTGGAGCAAAATGTGGCTTATGTTTAAGTATGGAGTATTCTAGTCACAGTCTGAGGTAAAATGTCTCTTGTTGCAAAGTGATGACTAAATCACATTAACCGCATCACTGCTGGCTACAGCATAGGCCTCTCTTTACTAATACCATGTTGTACAACTAGTCTGAGGATGAAACATCAACTAAAAATAAGATAGTTTATCTCTATTGCAAAATCATGCGTGACCTTCAGGTGTATGCTTGGTCGTTATGATTTGATGGATTCACTCTGTTGTTTCTGTTAACCATTAAATCCTCAATTCAGAAAGCAGTGTATCTTTGAGAATCAGGAAATCTGGGAAGGCTTCATAGATTTGAGAGAAGACCAAGTTTTGGCTTTGTGTATGTTTAACACATGGACTACATAGTGTCCTGGTTTGAGCCAGTGATATGGCAGAGGGACCAAACCAGACAAGCATGGTGGTCTGAAAAAAGATACAAGCACATAGTATTGTGTATGTGTTTGGGAGGCGGAGAGAGAAGGGTTTGGAATGGGTGTGTTGGATTTGGGAAGCTTTCTTACAAGCAGGTTAGGATTCCCAGGAGCATCAATCCTGCTACAAAATGCTTTGATCAGTTTGTAGTCTCAATCCAATTTAAGAGTTTGCCCCAAGCAAGTGTGTGTATGTGTGCAATTTTGTTTATAAACTGTAAACTGGTGCCTGGCTTGTGGCAGGTATCTGGGCAGAGACTGCAGGCTAGAGCTGCAGAGCATATATTTAAAAAAAAAAAAGAGAGAGAGAGAGAGCCTACCCGCCTCTGTCATAATGCTAACACACAATTCACCCACTTATTCTGAATATGTTACTATATTCAATATTTATTGTTCTAAAACTGCGGCTGCTCTGATTAGCATTTTGCCCCAGTAAAAAATAAAATAAAACAGTATAAAATATTCAGCTTCTGGAAGTAAGAGTCATGGGAGCCCTGAGAGTGTTTATTCATGTTGCACCCTGGGAAAGCACACAGGAGCACGTTGGAGAGAACCCTTTACAGAGCACAGCAGAGCTCATCAGCTGAATATATTACTCTGCTCCTGAAGGCAACGCTGTTCACTCTGGACTCCAGCAGAGTGAACACTGCTGATCAGCAGGACACACACACTAAGACACACTGATTCTGTCTCCCATTTCACACCCACCCACACCTCAGCCTCATCTCCCCCGAGCTGCCCTTTCTTCCATCTCGTTCCTCTGCCCATAATGGGGAAGAGGAGAGGATGTTAATAGACAAGAAAAGGTCAAGGACAGCCACTGATATCCTGCTTAAGACACAAGACTGCTGTTAACAAGAGCCAGGCACTAGGAAGATTTTGCAGGTACACAAAGAAACCTTGATGGATGCATGACAGTGTTAGCAGTGTTCAGGATAACGTGTAACAAATCACCGTACTAGAATCACATTAGACTTGCCTGTAAAACAGTAATATAACATGCGCATTTTCCTAAATTCAGTAACTGAATTACTGAATTACTCCTCAAATAGTAATGTCACTTGCATTTCATAAGTCACCTGGAGTGACTATGTCTCACACAATGAGCAACAAGATGCAATGCAATAGACCCCCACCTCTAGCAGCAGTGTGAACGATAGCTTGCTTTCAATTAAGACAATGCAGCTTCCTTCAACTCCAACATGCAGTTACTGAATATTTGAAAATCAAAGTCAGAAACAGAGATCCTTAACTCCCTTTAATGAAGACTTTGCATGAACTGTATACTAAAAGCATTATCCAGGTGGAAAGGATCTTCAGCCTGGACATTCGGACAGACCTCTTCTCATAAGGTATAACCATGCTTTAGTAACAAGAACATGAAAATCCTCCTTTTTGTGGACATGTGCAATGTTTAATGTTTTATTTTTCACTGGAAATAGCATGGCAGTGCTTCGCTGGCAGTGATGTGGATTGATACAAGAAGTAGTAAAGTGAATTGCTTTCTAGAGTGAGTGAAAAAGCAATAAAAAAGAAAATTCAAAAATAAAAAATAATGAGTAATATAAGTAAAATATGCTGCACCAGCATTACTGATGGTTAGTCACCTTAAATGGGACTGGAGCTTGTGTTCAGCAGTTGCAAATGGCACTGTGAAGTGACAGTGCCTCTTTAGTGAAAAGTGCTGATACATGTCAGAGCTTCCTGATTCATTAATCAAAGCACACACCTAACT
This sequence comes from Australoheros facetus, assembly GCA_030220045.1. Taxonomy (NCBI): domain Eukaryota; kingdom Metazoa; phylum Chordata; class Actinopteri; order Cichliformes; family Cichlidae; genus Australoheros; species Australoheros facetus. The sequence goes on from JASGAU010381370.1 coordinate 10,625, forward strand.
TATTAAAGCCAGCAAAGAGTAGCTCTTATTTTATCACGTCTGCAGTTTTCTCTTTTCCACTCTGCTTTTATCCTTGATTGTCTGGCCGATCATGTAGAGAAGCAGAAAAGGAGAGGGAGGAAAATCCTTGCTAACGAGGCTCATGTGTCTCAATCACCTCAAACAATATCAGTCCCAGCTAAAATATGCAAGGCAACACTCCTCACAATAGCAATGCCAGGGGGCACAGTGGCTGGCATTTCCTGACAAATAGACTTAATTTAGATGTAACCCTGTTTTTGTGTTATTAATTCCCCTCTCACCTGTTTACACACATACATGCACACCAGCAAATGCATCTGTTTTTTATTCGTTCTCTTTGTCTTTTTGCCAGTGATAAGGTTTGAGCTCTGACTGACAGGCGATTGCATCCTCTCCCCCTTCTCAACCTCTCGTGGTTTCTCATTTCGGAGCTTCCCTCTGCTCTCATTCTGCCCGTCAGCATTATAAAGCCCCATACCATCATGCCAGTCATGCAAATACACATACACAGAAGGAGGAAATTATAAGGAAGGGAGAGAGGGCGAAAGAAAGCCTTGAGTTTTAGCTGACAGTGTCTCTAAGCAACTCTAACTGATCTTCTTTTAATTCTCTGGTTAATAATAGAGATTCAAATACCACTGCTGACAAGACAGGTGATGACTCTTCCAATGAGTTGTTTTGTTCTCCGGCAGTCACTTCTAAATTTTATGTATATTAAACTGACAAAAGACTGCTGTGGCTGTTGGATGGGTTTACAAGCAAAGGATGGTAAAATGGGGCAAATCTTTCATTTAATAAGCCTATGATTTCCATTTGGTATTTAAAAAATAACCTAAACCTGTGTATAGTACCACTACATAGAGTACTTTTCAAGATAGTGTGCAATACCTCTCAAAAGCCATAATATTAACCTGGAATCTACACAAAATGGAAAAATAAGTGCGTTGCACACAATTGTGTAACCTGGCTGAATTTAAGTTACACAGTCATTAGTTCTGTTTAAGTCATTATCATGCGATTTGTAGTATGATAATAGGATATTATTAAGCTAAGACTCTCTGCCCAGTCAAACAACATTAACTGTCCCAAAGCCTTCAAGGTCAGTTTAGGCAAACAGCTGTTGCTGCACTGCTAAAATCCCAGGTGACAAATGCTGGAAAACTAATATATGGCAAAAATGGAGTAGTATACAGGGTGAGATCATAAAGTTCAGTGACTTTCCAATCTTAAAATACAAAAACCATACCTCGTTTAAATTTGGCCCATTGCAGCGTTTACATGTACACTTGCAATTACACCATGGTGTTTCCCAGTGGCCCATGAAAAACTATATCTAGAATGTGTTTATTGCACATTGCTATTGTTGTGTTGCTTATAATTCCTATAGAGTTTGCATTAAAAACAAATGCGCAGTTTAGAAGCTGCCATTTCTTGAAAGGACAGAAGCAACAACAACAAAAAAAGAAACAAGAAAAAAAATGGTTAAGAGCAGCCACTGAAAAAGTGCTTTTTTGGAAAGTAATAGTAATACAGAATTTCTCTCATATGCTGCTCAGTTTTTGTTGGATAAATAAATTTATCTGGTGTCTTGTATATTTGACAGTTTTGTTTGGCTTAGCTCTTGTGTAATAGCACTCTTCAACTACACACTGAACAGCGAACATCAAGTGTTTACTCTAGGGCTTCTTCTCACTCGGATTTCCAAGTGACTTGACTTGTTGATGGTACACAGCAAACAGCTCCAGCCACGGCGAAACACGCCTACACGCAAAACAGAGCTGTTGTGCGTAATATCTTCAGGTGCAGGAGGGAGGGAGGTAGAGAGAGAGAGATAGATAGAGCGAGAAAGAGTTTGGAGAACCGTGTGACTGTGGGTATCCTGATGACTGCTGCTGTGCATGCCGTCACTCCAAGTTCAGACTTGTGCTGCTGTTTTTCTGCTGCACTGCAGAGGCCTACGTTGCTTCTCGCTCACAACTATAGACTGGTTTCCCCGGCAACCAGGGTGTCTGCACATAGAGAGCAACCATCTTCCCCAGATGAGAGCTTTTGTCAGTACAGTCACGATCACTAGGACAGAGTGAGAGAGAGAGAGCAGGGAAGAGGAGGAGAGAGAGGGAGACAGAGAGCGATGAGAGAGAGCACATAGTAACTCTTACCCATATATCACTTATATACCTGGCTGAGACCTAAATTGCTGTTTGTCCAAGTACCAAGTACCCAAACCTTTTCAAGTTATAGTAGCATAACATCTCTCACTTTTTCTTGCACACACAGACCCACACACACATGCTTCTTTTAGTTACCAGGTAAAGTAGTATTTCATACCCAAGAGGAAAAAATACCTGAGCTAGTCTGAGTTTTATTCCAACTGTGCCATTGCATCTTAAAAAAAGTTGGACTTGAAACTTTTCAGGAGCTTAAAGAAAAAAATACTAACAGGGCCAACGTCGAGGAACTCCAGTCGGATGTTTTGAAAAATGTTATAACATCATTTATTGTTATTATGATTAACATATCTTTTGCTAAGTTCCCAGTTTCGACAGGTGGTTTTCCTGCTGTTTCCAGACGAAATGCACTACGAGGAAAATTAGGTCGACATCAAGCGATCGTGAGCTGGTCTAAACAAGAAAATGAAGAAACAGTGTCATGGTCCCCAGGTCGTCCCGTGCTGGCCTGCCTTTCTCTCTCGCTCTCTCCTTGCATTTGTTTTCTCTCTGTTCTCCTCTCACTCTGGGGTTTTGTGCCTGGGCGTGTACTTACCCGTCTCCCAGGTGTTTCCTTCTGGCCTTTCTGCCCTGCTGCCAAGCCCTCACCTGGGAGTTACCGATTAACTTACCTGTTCCTAGTGTGGTTGCGAAAAAATGACCTGAAATTCCAAATCTTCCGAATGCGAACTTGTCATATAACCTACATACACACCAAACGCTTTGTGTTTTTGGGACTAATTCGTCCTCATAAACTGCACTGTGAAAAAAATGCAGCCGACGTCAAGCGATGATGTAATGACAGCCTGATGTTTCTAAACAAGAAAAGGAAGAAACAGAGATTTTGGGTTCATCCAACTCTCATGAAGCAGCAGCAGCAGGGAGAAGTTCATGGTGTGATCCCATAGCTACATCATGGCCACTTTTGCACATATTTCAGGATGTCAGTGGGGCAGTTTGAGCAGAGAAATCATTTCAGAGAGCCGATTGACCCGGAGCAGTGTCTAGCTGTGTGTCAGTATATCAGTGTGCATTTTCAGCTATGAGCTCTGATTGTTCAGATCGGTTTATTTGCTTGCAAAAGTCGGAAAAATCTAACTTGATTCAGATTAGCATTAAGAACTAAGGATTAGGACCTCAATGCAGGACTCAGGAGACAGGACGTGAACTTAAAACTCAGCTTTATTTGCTGGTAACAACAGGCAGGAACAAAACAAACTAGAAACTAGGTAGGAAAAACCACAGAACAAAGAAGGAACACAGCATAAGGGAGGATCCAACATGGGGCAAGGGGAAATGGAGACAATATACACACAGAAGTGGAAACAGCTGGGGAGAACGAGACACCGGTGAACAAAATCACAGCAGACAAGACAAAAGAAGCAAAACTAAAGGCAAAGCACGAGGACCACAAACTCTCAGGAAGTGCAAAACTAAACAGGGAAAACAGACACATGAAAGAACTTAACATAGGAGCCTTGACACAGGAGGATGGGACACTGGCGAAGGAAGACACACTAAAGCAACTGGGAGCTAAAGAATACGTGAAGAAAAAAATACAAACAAAACCAGGGATCACAAACATAACTACGAACTCTGAAAAAAAAAAACAACCCTCAAATGCTAGATACACTGAACCAGGACCATTAAATTACCAGCCTAAAATTTGCCCAGACTAGTTTTGTTAAATGTCAGCTCTCACTGTGTATAGCATTTTTTTTTTTGTCATGGTTCCACACAGTGCTTTACAACATGTATTCTATTCACCCACATGCCAGTAGTGATGCTGCCATGTAAGGTGCTTGCCTGCCATTGGGATAAACTTGGTGTTCAGTGTCACAGGGAAATTGAGGCACATGGAAAGGCTGGGGATTTAGCCACTAACCCTGCAACTCGTTGACATCCAGCTTTACTCTCTGAGCCACAGCTTCCGAGGCTTGTACCTTAGATCCAGGCAGAAGCCTCTGTCTGTCAGCCTTCTTGTGTGGAGTTTGTATGTTCTTCCTGTGCCTGTGTGTGTACTCAGTCATTCAGGCCCACAGTTCAAAGACATGCAAATTATGCTAATTGTTGATTCTAAACTGGCCATAATAGGTGAGTTCAAGGTAGATACAGCACTTAAATGCTTAAGTGAATAGGTGTGAAAAGTTAAATGTGACTTATAAATTAAAAGCACTTTTAGTGGTCACTGAGACCAGAAAAGCATTATGCAAATGCCATTACATGTAATAATAATAATAATAATAATAATAATAAATTATTAACTAATCGTTCGACCGATGATGCGATCTCCGCCGCCCTCCACACAGCCCTCACACATCTAGACACCAAGGACTCTTATGTCAGAATGCTGTTCATTGACTTCAGCTCGGCATTCAACACCATCATCCCCCAACAGCTCATTCTTAAACTGGACAGTCTAGGGCTGAACACCTCACTGTGTAACTGGCT
>JASGAU010381382.1:0-16481 GCA_030220045.1 Australoheros facetus
CCTCCCCCCTCCCCACACTTCCACTTTACTCGCGTGCTTTTTGTTTTTCTCTCACATTGGCTCCAGCTAATTTTAAGTCTTAAAACCATTTCCTCGTCGTCCCTTCAGTTATTTTTAATGCTTGACCGTAAAAGTTAATTTATGGTAAAACACCCGGAGATGAGCTCCGGAATAATAAACATTTCATTCAAGACTTAAAAAAAAAAAAAAACTTAAAAAAAAAAAGANCTGTTGAAAAGGTCGCTGACAGTTTTTTTTTTTTTTTCCCCCACCCTGTACATTGCTACCTAGTGTCGTCACTTCAGTTCACCCATAGCTTAAACCACTGTAGTTTTGACAACCAAATGACCTGGGGAGATGTTCACCTCTCCACCCCAGCCCCCCAAACCCTCCTCCCTCCCCCTTTTGGAAAGCTTTAAGATGCTTGTTGAGGCTTTAGCAAGTTCAGAGTGTTTTTTTTTTGTTTTTTTTTAGATGAATTTTTTTTCCACCCCCCCAACATGTCATCAACAATGTGGAAGTAATAATTTTCATAACTTCTCCCACTGCATATTTTTGGGAGTGTGTGCGTGCGCGTACGTGTGTGTTGTAGTACAAAAGGATGCATGACTGTAAAGGGATGGTTAAGATGTTTTTTGAAAGTTGTCCCCCCCCCCCTCCCTTCGCACTTCTGTCACTCCTGAGATGCTTTTGACTCCTTCGCGGTCTCCCTCCCTTTGGTTTTTTCCTCATGTATCATTGTTTCTTTATCTTTCTATTTACTAAACGTATCATGTTGTTTGTTCTCAGCACTGTAAAACAGTCCCTTCTACAACATTGAAAAGCAATATCACTGTATGAAATGTTCACAATGTATTTGTTATGATTGACATTTGATTCATCATCATTATTATTCACATGCACCCTAGGTGTGATAATTGAAGTAAATCTCTTTTATACAAATACTAAAAGTGTGCTGTGGCAGTTTGTTTTTTTTTTCCTCGTGCATTCTGTGAAATAAGTATTCTCAGAGAAACAGATAAGTTGAGCTTGTTAGAAACAAGGGAAAGGGCTTTCAGAGATGTTTTGGACTGCTTCTGCCATTTTCTGCTGCTGCAGGTGAGTTACTTTGGAAATTATAAATAAAATCTACAGAGAGAAGGGAAGTTTCTTTAAACCAAGGGCAATCCACAAGTTGTTGTTCTTTCTCCTTTAGGCCGTTACTCTGAGCTTCAGGTGGAGTTTGCAGCTGCAGTGCGTACCAGCGCGGAGCAGAAGGAGCTGATCCTGAAGCTGGAGCACGACCTGAGCACCATCCAGGCCATGTCCTCCGTGCCACGCCCCGATGCAGACGGGTCAGAGGTCAGCAACATGGAGAACATCCCTGAGCCAATCAAAGAGGCCACTGCGACCTTCATCGGTAGGTTAATGTGTTTTATTATTTGTCAGAGAAAAATCTTTAACCATCCTTGAACCATAAAGTGAGCCTGCAATTAAACTGACCAATTGGGGTCATTTATGATTTATGATGAAATGGTGACATACTTTGATCAGTAGCAAATTATAATAAATCCAAGGTGGTTTTTTTTGGGTTTTTTTGGTCCTTTTGTCTTTTCCAACAATCTCTAAACAAACACCCTGTTTGTGTATGTGTAATATTTAAAATATTTTTTGCAAAGACACTCAAAATCAAGCAGCAGTAACAATTGCTGCTTCAGGTTTTTAGCTGCAAAATGTCATAATGTAGTTATTAGATGTAGAAAATTTTATTGAAAAACTTTATTGAAAAAGGCTTCAATAAAGTTGAAGCCTATTCTGTTAAAAAACAAAACACACCATGCATTTCCAGGGTCATAATGCAGCCACATAGCTGTTTATAAAAAAAAAAAAAAAAACTATGAACAACTATAGTAGAAGTGGGTTGACAAATGCATGGTAGGGAATATTTAAAAATGTCACATCGGCTCATATAAATATGCAGTTGAGTCATTGGTGCCAACACAGTTAAATTGGCGCCGCACTCCCGCCTCTCACCCTGTGATAACTGGGGTAGCTTGAGCTGGAGCCTCTTCCATCTGTCATAGGGCGAGAGGTGGAGCACACCCTGGATAGGCCACAAGTCTGACCTAAACCTTTAGTCCTTAAAAGTCAGACAGAAACCTGTGCAAGTTTTCACTCATGCAGTGTGTGTTGATTTGCTACAAACAGTCAGTTAATTATCTGTAGAAATGAGAAATCAGAGCGACAGCTCAGGTTGAGCAGTTTGGAGACAGAGAGGGAAGGCTGAGATGGTTTGGACATGCGCAGAGGGGTTATGAAGAATATGGAGGAATATTGAATATGTAGCTGCCAGGCAGGAGGAAAAGAGGAAGACCACAGAGAAGATTCATGGATGTAATGAAGGAGGACGTGCAGAGGGCTGGTGTGGCAGAGGAGAATGCTGGAGATGGGGTGAGATGGAGGCAGATGAACCGCTGTGGAGGTGCTTAAAGGGAGCAGCGGATAAAAGAAGCAGCCAACTTAAAAACCCATGAGAACAGGACAAAAACTCATCTGTTCACAAGAATCCAGTTTAAGAAAATAATAGTCACAGGTCATTGATGGTAAATCTACATTCACATGCCTGAAGGACTGGCTGATCTGATGCATTAAATTCCTCTTCTACATGTAAAAAAAAAAAAAGACAAATTATCACGACAAGACAGAAGTTTAATGTTTTTCCCTTCTAAGCTTAACACTGTGTCACACTTCTTAAACCGAATTAATCACCCAGCTTTGATACTGAAGTCTGTCTTCAGCACAACTTCTCTAACTGAAGTCAAGTAAGTGTGCCGAGAGGATGCTCCGCAGGGGGTTTGTCTGTTTTTCAAAACTGCAATCTCGCCTGATTAGAGGCATTCAAGTGTTTCTCTTCTTTCGTGTGCCAGTTAAAACGCAAGGGTCTGGTGAGCCGAGCGATGTCTGTCTAATTTATCACGTAAAACAAACCTTCCTCGCCCCTGTCTGATGTAAAATGTACGCATGCAAATTGAGAAAATAAATCATGGCATTGTAAGTGTTGCTTTATCTGCAGGTTCAGGTGTGAGCTCCCAGCCTGAGCTTCCTCAGGGCCAGATGGACTCGCTGCTCTCCATCATCTCCAGCCAAAGGGAGAGGTTCCGCTCCCGCAACCAGGAGCTGGAAGCTGTGAGTCTCACACACACACACACACACACACACACACATTCATGTGTCTCTTTTGTTGGGAAACTAATTCCTCTTCCCTTTGTTTCTTCTGACGCCTGTAGGAAAATCGCTCCATGCAGCAGACCATGCAGGCCCTGCAGAATGAACTGGACAGCCTGAGAGCAGACAACATCAAACTCTTTGAGAAAATCAAATTTCTGCAGAGCTACCCGGGCAGAGTATGTGTGTGTGTGTGTGTGTGTGTGTGTGTGACTGCATGTATGAAGGTGCTTCAATTGGGAGAGATTCTTTGTTTTTGATATTCAGTTGATTGGGTGGGAAAAATAAACCCAGTTTGATTGTTTTAGTGGCTGATGAATCCTTAGTGGTTAATTTGGATCTGCCTGTGCCCCTCTTGTATTCTCTCTGTGCTGCAGGCTGGAGGTAGCGACGACACTGTGATGCGTTACTCCTCCCAGTACGAGGAGAGACTGGATCCATTTGCTTCCTTCAGCAAGAGGGTAGAAGTCACACACTTAAGATGAAATGAAACTCTTAAATTCTGTCATTTCTGGGTGCATTTTGTTGTTTTATGGGATTTTATCTGAATAACTACAGACATCAGTATTTCATCCTCTTCCAAAATGGCTTAATGCATTTCCTAATGATGAACAAACACCAAATAAACTAAGAGGGACCACCTTATGTCTTGGAACCCTAATGACTAAACCAACTGATAGGAAGGTATAGTCCCCAAATATGAAAAGCATCACTCACCTGCAATCTAAATTCCCTCTTTTGCTACTGTAATGGTTATTTTACCGATTTAGCACAGAATGAAAGCCGCAAAATATCTTCTGGGTGAAGAAGAATGAGTGAAACCTTCAGGTAATACTGAGCAGATGTTAATATTAGCATTTAAAAACGAAATGATCCATCAAAATGCAGGCGTTAATTGTAAGTCTGCTAACGTGCAGGCAGTACTAGCCTGTTTGTATATGGTGGCTTTCATCCTTAGAAAGTAACATTATTCATTATTTTTCCAGTTTGATTTTAACATTTTGAAGGCAGTTTGACACACTCGTGGCTCATGGACTCATAATTCCCACATTACAGTCTGCAGTTGAACCCCCTTGGTTTCATGCAGTGCCCCACACCTTCTTGCATCTTGGATTTTGGAACCTGAAGACCGTGTTTAAATGAGAGGTTAATGTCAGCTAATACAAGCAAGCAAGCGTGTTTATCGAGACTGCATGAGTGCAGACGCAGATGCAGATGGCTGCTAGTTAGTTTTAAGTAACATACAAACTATTAACTTCAAAGCAGTTTATCTCTAGGAGTGGCAGTATACCAGCATTCAGGGCAGCCTCAGCCTGTTGTGTTTCAACATAGTGAAATAGTCACGATCTTTTACTTCTGCATATTTATTAGCTGTAGACAACAAAAGGTTGACTCAGTTTCATGGCTATCTGAAATGAAGGAACCAAAGTTGAAATACGTGTGTACTTATTGATTTTAAGAATAACAGTGCGAGATACTGAACGTGTGTTTGTATTCACGCGTGTTGCTGAGCGATGTCGTCACGGTTCTGTATTGTGTGTTTCCAGGAGCGCCAGCGCCGATACCTGAGCCTCAGCCCCTGGGATAAAGCGACTCTGAGCCTGGTGAGCCTCAGAATCAAACAGTCAGACATGCATCTAATGTGTTTTGGTGTGAACATCCCATCTAATCCTCCAGTTTTTGTGTCTCTCAGGGACGTGTGATTCTCTCCAACAAGATGGCCAGGACCATTGCTTTCTTCTACACTCTGTTCCTGCACTGTTTGGTCTTCTTGGTAGGTTTGCTTTGAGTGCTATGTAGCCTCTGGTACATCTGCAGCCTCAGAGAAACGGGACTCACCTGTGATTATTTTCAGGTGCTGTATAAGACCGCGTGGAGTGAGAGCATTGGCAGAGACTGCTCAGCTTTCTGTGCTAAAAAGTGAGTGAGCATCCTGCAGCTGACGCAGAAGCTTGAGTTTGGATTTCTAATGTCACATCATGCAAGAGCTAAACATGACATTTAACTACTGATCCTTACAAGTGCTTCATTGTTTCTCTCAGGTACGCTGATCACCTCCACCGTTTCCACGAGAGCGACCCAAACCTTTAAGCGGACCCACAGTGACATCACAACACTGCTCAGAGATGGAGCTTAGTGCGACGCTGAGCAGCATGCGTTCCTTACAGAAGTTTACCTGTTAATGCTCCTTTTATTCTTCCTGCGGTAGTTAAATGTACCACTAGAGGGCAGTTTATGGCTGTGAACCGTAAATTAAAGGGTTGATTGATTAAAGTTACTTGATCTTTGATAAGTTGCAGTTAAAATACAAAACTATAACCTGATGTTTGTTGTTAGATTCTTAGAGAACGCAATACTGAAAGGCAATCATTAATAGGATATAAAACATGTGCTGCTTTAAAGGAGGTTTATTGAAGTTCTGTTTACCTTTCTGTACCAAAGGGGCCATGGTATTTCCTTTTTTTTTTTTTTCTGATTATAACTGGAACTGATGATAGGTTAAGGGTGGTGTGCTTAACATTATATTTATGTTTGATTGGAAGGTGTACTGTAAAAGCACCGCTTTTTTTCTGAGGTTATTTTTGAGCAGGTCACGGTGGTGGAACAACACATACAGCAGTTAATAAGATTTTTTTTTTTTCCGTTCCTTTTGCTCTACTTTAAAATGACTAATGGGAATAATGATTGATTGGTAAATACTGGTTTTAATATTATTGTTAGTTGCTATGAAGGGTCAGTTTTCTCCTCCGCTGAACGATGCAGTAAATGGTTACTGAGTCTGTGATCCTAATACTCAACATTATTGTGCATGCTTACCTCTCCCTTTCATTGCAGATCTATTCCAAATAAAGACTATGCAGTAATTTCTTCTGTAGTTTGTGTAGTAATATACATGCACAGGCCACTTTATTAGTTACACTTTTTTCCTTCAACCTTAATTCTTCATCTCATTCAACAAGTTGCTGGAAACATTCCTCAGAGATTTTGGTCCACATTGACATGATGGCATCTCACAGTTGCTGCAGATTTATCAGCTGTAAAGTATATGCTAGGCTCATGCTCAAACATGATGAGTTGTCATATATACATACACTCGGTGGTTGTATACAGTATATGAATGTGTGCTTACCTGCATACAGACTCTTCAGATGGGGGTGGGGGGGCTGTTGACCGTCTGGTAGTGTCGGCCTGCAGTGTCCTATAAAAAGAAGACGATTGAGCAGGTAATGTGTTCATTCTAGATGAGCACATGTCAACAGTGGGCAGGTGGACAGCAGTAATCCTTCCTGCAAGCTTGACTGTCGGTTATTGTCAGACTCTGCCCTCCCTGGAGTTTGATCCAGACCAGAGTGTGATGGATGTGCTCAATCAGTGCTGGGTAGACCTGCATCAGCAGCTCCTGAGGCAGGATGAACGTCCTGAGCAGGTTGTACTTTTCTCTGCTGAGCCCCTTTGATGGCTGTGTCAGTGTTGAGACACACGCAAGGTTCACTGCGTCACTGTTGACCAAAACACTGCTCTGCTAGATGTGACTGTAGTTTATTGTTGCTCCAATCCCAAATATACTGTGTGCAGTGTATCTGTATATAACCCAGAAGAGTATTAATTCCAGCAGGAAATAGTTAAAGGAATAGCAGTGCCCAGATTTCTCTTAGGATATTTTTTCCCCAAGTATACGGACAAATAAACATCTTCATAACTTCATAGCCTCGTCTCCAGCAGAAACGAGTAGGCTTGGCATAGACGGAAATAGTCAGAAATCCATCATGTCTACCAAAATAATGTGTAATTACGAAGTAAGGTTAAGCCATTCCATATTACAGCCCACGGCCCTAAAAGAAAAACATAATTACAGCAACAAAACAACAGATGTTTTTCATGTTTAATTCTTCTTTCCTATAAAAACTTGAATTATTACCCCCTAATTATTACTATTAAAACAACACAACCACATTATAGTGATCTTTTTACATGAGTTAATGAAGGTTAAAAAAAATTTTTAAATCAGATGAGGGCTCATATGGAGCACTCTTGAATTTGTTTAGTGGGTGCACTGAGATGAAGAAAAAGGACTAACCAGCTAAACAAAGATGGGGAATGAATTCACAGATCAGTGATTTGACCTTCAGCGGTCCCTCTGAAGTCTGCCCGCATCTTAGTATGACTGAATTAGACTGCATTATTCATGAGAGGCCTCTTCTTAAAGAGCACCACGGCTCACAGCCATTAGAGACAAACGAGACTGGCAGACTCAGACGTGCACTTCCTCCTCCACCACTCTGGCTCTATCTTAAGCCCCATTTTGCTTATCAATCAGAGCAGACTCTGGGCTATCTCAGCATAATTATGGCCTCATTCTGCCCTCTAGAGCACCATTCACCTTTGACCTCAATCTTGGATTTTTTTCATATCCCCTCTCCTCTCACGGATCCCCATCACGCTTTCTTCTATATCTCTCATCTCAGCTTCTCCAGCTGCCCGTCATCGGCACTATAAATATTAACAACCTCCATCTGTGGAATAACAAAGGTCTTGAGTAAGCCTAATGGCCTGATGTTATTTTTATTGCGGTGGACAGGTTGCTTCACTTGGACTGGACTGGCCCTTGATCCGAGAGCTTTCATTAATGACTGCACACTGATGCCTCAGCATTTTATTTTATTTTTTTTGCCTTGTCATGTTTATTTTAAGGCTGTTCCAAAGTGCAAATGTTATCCTGCGGTGAGAGAGAGAAGAGAGAAAAAAGAGGTAGTGGATTATCTAATCCCTTTTCTTTCCATCCTGCATTCAGCAGAGGGCAGTAAAGTTATGTTTTATTATCACTATGAATTATTTAGCTGACACTTCTGACTGTAGTCCTGCTTGTCTGTGTGTGCTCACAGCTTCCTCGTTTTCCGTTTCCTGTTAGGGAAACTGTGTTCCCAACATCTCCACCTCTGTCCTTGATAGCATGATATAGATCTGATGCTATGATTTTTTTTTTTTTTTTTATTAATTAGTATGTCTGTGTAGGTTCTCAGTCATCCAGGTCATAGTAGTCTCTGGAGCTTGAAAAAAGGGGACTGGACTTCTTTTTGTTTTTTGAAGATGTTTCACCTCTCATCCAAAAGCTGTTTTTTTTTTTTTTTTTTTTTATTNAGTTTAAACAAAACAAGAGACTTCTGGAACAATGTCCTTTGGACAGATGAGACCAAAGTGGAGATATTTGGCCATAATGCACAGAACCACGTTTGGAGAAAATCAAACACAGCATATCAGCAGAAACACTTCATACCAACTGTCAGCACAGTGGTGGAGAGGTGAGGATTTGGTCTTGTTTTACAGCCGCAAGACCTGGATACATTGCACTTATTGAGTCGACCATGAACTCCTCTGTATACCAGTGTATTCTAGAGTGAAATATGAGGACATCTGTCTGAGAGCTAAAGCTTGGCTGAAATTGGGTCATACAGCAGTACAATGATCCCACGGACGGCAGCAAATCCACGACAGAAAGGCTGAAAAAGAAAAGAATCAAGGTGCTGCAATGGACCAGCCAAAGCCCAGAGCTCAACCTGCCTAAAATATTGTAGCAGAACCTTAAAAGAGCTGTGTGTAAATGAACACTCATAAACTTCAATGAAAAGAAGTAATGTTATAAATAAGAATGGGCTATAATTCCTCCATGATTATGGAATACAGAAAACAATTCCTTCAAGTTATTACTGCTAAAGGGGGTTCTACAAACCACGGATGGGGTGTGCTTAGTTTTTCCACATGACTGCAGACTATAATCCATGCAATTAAACTAAACAGTTTAATTGCATTTGTTTGTTAACAAACTGTATTCCATTTAGAATATGGACTCATAACCTGAACAGCTGAATCTACAGGCATTCACTTGCTGCTCAGTTTTTAGTTGTTAACAAACCAAACTTTTTTAATAGTATTTTTTTTATTTAACTGACAGTTGTCCAGCACACACATGTTCACATGTGCCCAAACTGACTCTGCACCTCCTCCAGTTTGGGGCCTTTCGAGCTTAAATTCCTGGACTTTGTGTGCTGAATGAATGAAGAGTTTTCAGTGAAGCCTGCGGGGCTGCAGCTCAGTGCCCATGAATCCTGCTTCAGCTTGGCAGGTAAGGCTTTTTTTCCCCAGACATCCCTCCCATTCAGAGGCATCATCTTCATTCATTTCTCTGCGGCTGTGAAAATCTCATTCAGCGCTTTCAGTGAACTAACACACCATTCAGGATTTTTCTCCTTTGTGTTACTAAGTAGCTCAGACCATAAACTACTGCAGAGGACTGTTGCATGGTTACAGCGTGTGTGTGCGTGCGTGCGTGCGTGCGTGTGTGCGTGCGTGCGTGTGTGTGTGTGTAAAGGAGTTTGGTGCCTATATGTGCGCTAGGGAGGTCTCATTCATTTTATTTCAGCCTCTTGTAATCCCCTTCAGAAATGTCTCAGTCCCAGTCCTCTTTTTCCTTCTTTAGCCTGTCTGCATGAAGTCGGTTTACCCCCTCCACCCCCACTTCACCCGAAATCACCCTCACCCCCTATCCCTTCCACCCCCCTGTGGGTGTTGCTATGGAAACAGGCCTCCTCTGTCAGGTGGCTCCATGCCTAACGTTCCCCTGCGCTCTGATTTGCTCTGACATCGTCTGGCTGAATCACTCTGCCACGTGATCAGTGATCAGCCAGTCCAGATGCTGAATATGGAGCTGGTCTCTCTTGTGACACCCCCTACCCCTCCGTGTGCCCCCCACCTCTGAAGTCTTCTCCCCACCCTCTCATCAGGAGAAATGATGGGTGGGTGAGGTTCATGTTAACTCACAGACAAAAGATGACATTGTAGTTACGTACTAAGAAATAAAATGGCTGATTTGTTCAAATTACATGATCTGCAACCATTCATTTTCCTCTGCGTACCCTGCTAGAGACAGGGCGAACACAGAGAAACAGACAACCATTCACACCTATGGCCAATTTACAACCACCAGTTAGCCTAACCCTACAAATTGCATGTCACTCGACTGTGACCCAGAGAGAACCCACACAGACACAGGGGAGAACACACAAACTCTACACAGAAAGCTGTCAGTAGTGGATTAGAACCCCAGAACTCTTTACTGTGACGCAACAGTGCTAACCACTGCACCACCGTGCAAGTAAATGTGTGAATTACTCCCTTCACAGAAAAGTGCAAACTGGCTATAACTGGAACAGAAAGAGAAGTGGGAAATGAGACTTTTCTAAGTGACCCCAAACTTCTGAGTGATGGGATGAAATAACTGACTTTAAAAACATGAATTATTTCCTTATTTGGTGCAGTAACAATGAAACTGGTGTAAACAACATGAAAGCATAGATCCATCCTGCATTGTATCAATAATTCAGGCTGCTGGTGCTGGTGTAATGTGTGGGCACACTTTGGGCCCCTTAATGTTAACTGAGCATCATTTAAACACCACAGCCTACCCGAGGATTTTTGCTGACCATGTCCTCCCTTTTGTGACCACAGCGTACCCATCTTCTGATGGCTGCTTCCAGCAGGAAAACGCACCATGACTCAAAGCACCAATCATCTCAAACTGGACATCACTGCACTCAAACGGCCTCTACAATCACCAGATCTCAATCCAATGGAGCATCTTTGGGATGCAGTAGAGTGGGAGAGTCATATGATGGCTGTGCAGCTCTGCAGATCTGCAGCAACTGTGTGATGCTAGCATGTCAATATGGTCCAAATTCTCTGAGGAATGTTTTAGGCACTGTGTTGAATCTGTGCTACGAAGAAATAAGGCAGTTCTGAAGGCAAAAGTGTGTCCAACCCAGTACTAGAAAGGTGTACCTAATAAAGTGACCATGGGTGCATGGTTTGATTTTGCAGTAATTATTTCACCCAAACAGCATCTGCTTTTATGAGATCTCAAACAATGAGGAAGTAAAATAAACACGGTACAAAAGATTTTCCAGTGTCAAGAAATCTGTGGCTGCTTAAGGAAAACCTTTTGCACAGAATCATTAATTTTCCTTTTTGTTAAAAAAAACCCCATCAGAACAAGGCCTGCCACATTAGTGAAGTTCATCTAGACTGTACAAGAAGACAAGCAAAGAAAGACATCAAAAATATTGTAGAGTATCAAAATGAAACTCTGTCTCCCGAGAAACTGTTCTGTGATTAAATAAGTGAATATTAATGTGAAAGCTGCCATTTTAGCGTTTTAGCTGGTTCAGCATCATCTCTGTGAACCATACCTGTGTAATTTAAGCACAGCGTTTGAGTAAGCGTGCTTGCTTTCCACCACTGCTGTTTCCACCATAAAGTTCACTGTCAGACACTTTCCAGCACATGACTAACTGACGCGCTTCCCTTCCTGTTGTTTTTTCCTTGTGTTGTTTACAGTGTCATCGATGGTGTGGTTTACAGTGCTATCTTGGGCTGAGCTCCAGAGTGGCCGGGATGACATCATCGCACACATCATGCATCACCTCCTGCCAGCTCAGCAGGAGAGATGCAAAGTCAGGTACAGGGCGACACTGAAAACACACACACACATGCACACACGCGCGCGCCCGCACAAACGTTTTAACCAGCAGGTCGTCTGAGGATCGGCACTGCTGATTTCTTGGCGCCCCTGTGAAAGTGTTGCAAAAGTTGGTGTGAGTCAGACTGACACTTGTGACTCTGTGTGTGACGAAATTCAACACCAGCCTGTAACCCAACAGGAAAACAAGAAATAAAGAACCTGTCTTTACTAAACAGAGGTTGAATTATTTTCTTCAGTTTGCGAACACGAGTTACATTTTGATAAGACTTTTAAGCGAGGCTGGAGTATCAAACATTGACTTTCGAGGGGCCCCAGAAAAAAGCAAAGGTCACTCTAACGAGGTTACCTTTGTTTTGTTTTTTAAACCATATCCAGCTTTTGCTTTGACACAGCGTGGTGCATCATGGTGCTACAATCTCCATTCAGTGCAAGCACACATTCCTGGCATTGTAACGTGAGCAAAATATTTCTACTGTTTAGCTCACGGGAAAAGATAAGATTGTTGCCCCCATGATATCTGCCAAGCCTGAATCCCACAAACCATCAGCTATGAAATAAGTTTATATTACAGCAGCAGGATATAGTTTGACTTCCATCTAGACTACAAGCTTTTCACTCCCTACGAATATGTTTCATATAAAATTGGAGAGGTGAGAGAATATCTCACTGGAGCCTACAAAGGTTATTATAGTTAACTTAAAACTAAAACTAGGAGTGAAAAATGATTTTAGTTAACTGAAATAAAAATAAAACTAGACATTAAGTACATCTTGCTAGCACCAGGTTGGACTCGCTTTTTCCTTCAGAACTGCCGTGATTCCTTGTGGCATTGATTCCACAAGATGCTGGAAACATTCCTGAGATTTTGCTCCTTACTGACACGATGGCATTGCACAACTGCTGCAGAGTTGTCGACTGCACATCCGTGATGCTAATCTCTTGTTCCACCATATCCCAAAGGTGCTCTACTGGATTGAGATCTGGTGACTGTGGAGGCCATTTGAGTACATGATCATGTTCAAGAAACACATCTGAGATGAATTGAGCTATGTGACATGGTGTTATCCTGGAAAAATAAGATGGGTACACTGGTGAGCAACAATATTCAGGTAAGCTGAGATGTTGCCCAAAGTGTGCCAAGAAAATATCCCCCACACCATCACACCACCACGAGCAGCCTGAAGTTTTGATGGATCCATGCGTTCATGTTGTTTATACATGAGTTAATGAGCAGTTGAACGGGTGCCTAACAGTTGTACCTAATAAAGTGTCTGGTGAATACATGGCAGCTCAGATAAGCTCATAGAATTCATTCCATTAATTAGGCTGGCCTTCCTGGATGGTACTTTATAGTACATTGATACACTAATGTCTGAACTTTCTCTGTATTATTTCAAAGCAGGGCTGATTTTGGTCTGAATCCTCATTTAGCCTTCGACCTCAGGCCCCGTCTTCTTCAAGAGGGTTTGTTGGTAATTGTGTTGAAGTGAAAGCCTTCATGAGAGGGAGTAACGTGTCAGCTATGCATGAGTGAAAAGTATCATCTGTCAATTCTTTTTTTTATGTTCCCCATTTTACTGTCTTAAAGCTTTGTGTTATAGTTTTAGTCATGTATCTACACGGATGCCGCATTCACACATTTCTACAAACGCAGGGTGCAGCCATTTTATTCTGTGCATACCAGTGAAAAGTAGTTCTTCAAAGTCACGGCGGTTTTGTGTGCGCCTCAATAGTCTCTGTTTTTGGTCAGGAGACAGTGAGGAGCAGTTTCTTATTAAAGCCCTCTGACACATTGATCCTCCAGCAGCCCCCAGGAGACCAATCTCCATCTCATCCACTTTAGATGCTTTTACAGGAAATCAACTCAAAAGCAGCCCCCCCCCCCCCTTTTGTCTTCCAGCTCCCTACCACCCGCGTCTCACCCATCTGAAGTCTAAATATGGTATATACAGTGTTCTGATCAATGACGCCCACTGAGGAGGCCGTGCTGTTTGCGTGCACTGTAATGTTACGGGTCCTCTGTCATTGAGCTGTACTGTATGTGAGCACAAAGGACAAAATGGAAAATGCCGACCTTTCATGGCTCAATGAGAGGAATTGAAAAGGAAGAATGTGATAGGCTAGTAATTTGGAAGCATTAAGACATTGACAGAACGGGACTAAAACAGATGTGATGTGGCATGGCCAGTGAGGAAGCTGGGGGGTGAGCATTAGGCTGAAGCGGCCACTGCCCCCTCGAGGCCCCTGTCGATTCATCCTTCCGGCAGGAAGTGTTTAAGAATCAATAAGAAGAGAGGGTCTCTAGAGAGAGACAAAGAGAGAGCCTTTGTTCGGCCCAGGTCTCTTTATGTTTCATGAAGCAACTCCTCGCCCTATTCTGGGTTTGAATTGAGAATAACGACTTTAAAGGTTTCTGTATTAATTTCCTTATCGCTGCTAATAAAAACAGTGGTGGAACCTCCTCCTCCTCCTCACATGAGCATCCAAACCAAATGGTTTATTATTGTAAGTTTTAAAACTTTTTGATTAGATTAAATGTCTCTCACTGATGCTCCCAGAAATGTATTTATTTTTCCCAGCACATGCTTTCTCTACTTTCTCTAAAACAGGTTTTGGTTGTTTTTTTATTGTCACTCTGGAGAATGTTTTTCATTCATCTGCTGAAGGTGGAAGGTCGCTCAGCGTTCAACTTACCTTAATGTTTAAGACATATACTGTATTCATAAAAACAGCTTACATAGATTACAGCTGTGGTCCAGCATGTAGTGTACACTTTTATCTGTGCAATTACACACCACTTGAATCAGTGAGAGCCGTGTGCTAGCCACTGTACTGCTAGTTAATTAAATTCATCTAATTATTATGGGTGAAGCAGCCCACTATTCCTTGATTAAAGAAACATTGTGTTTGCTCAGTATAAAATAATACTAATAATAATTAAAAAGCCCATATGAAGCAGTAGTTAGCGGCAGTCGTTGTCAGTAGTAGTAGTAGTAGTTTGTTAGTAGTCAAAAGCCAAAATCTTTTTTTATTTGCTCAGTATGTTTCCAGAAGCTATTAATTTTACATAAAGGTGTGTGAAAAGAAGACACATGCGTGCATGTGTGTAACAAACAAAGACTGTAAATAAAAGATTGATGTGCTGTAGCTACCATAACACCACCCACTGGTTTGTGGACTCACAGCCTGAAGCCTCGGCTTTACTTTCATGGCAACTGCTATCTTGCTTTTTTTTGTGTGAGAAGTGTTCATATTTGCAAAAGAGGTTGTTTTGGTAGTTGCTGGCTATTATTAGCAGTGCTGGTTATCAGGAAATTGTATGGGTGCAGCCCATAGATACAGATACCTGCTAATTAGTGCTCAGTAGGATACAGAAAATACTAGATAGAACATTAGTTAGTATATTAATCCCTCAGCAAGCCATATTATTTCTGAGACACACTGTGTTAAAAATGCTCCAAAAGGCCATCACAGATATGTTCAAAGGGTCCGGTTCAGTGATTCAAATTAGATAAAGTGAAGCCTAGGAGACATTGAGCCACCCACCTGTCATTCAAAACATACTGTAACAAAGCTATATCTATAGAGACCAAAATAATTTTATACCTGGCTAAATCAGTTTGTCTCCAATGTAAAGTGTGGCATTTTAACATGGGGATGGATGGATGAATGGACTCAATTTTGAAGTCAGCCTCTAGAGGCCATTTGAGGAACTGCAGTTTTTGGCTCTCGCATTGCTGCAGTCATTGAGTTGACCATGAACTCATCTGCTGCTCTAATACAGGTCAGAAATGCTGTAAACTGTAACTATGTACACAACGCACAGTATGCTAGAATATTGAATAAAACACTGCATACAAGAGATTAGTGGCTCCGTGGTTTAAAAATTTGCTTTACATGCAAAAGATCCCCAGTTCAAGACCAGGAGGAGACACAAATGCAGTCTCAGGGGTTCACAAGCTAATGTGCTTCTAGTGCTGCTCCCAAACCCAGCTAGATGGAAGGGCATAAAATCTGTGCCAAACCAAACATGCTGATTGATCCACTGTGGCAACCCCTGGGGAAATAAAGGAGCAGCTAAAAGTATCTTACTGCACACAGGAGATGACTTCTGCACTATATATAAAGGTGTAGTATATATGAGCTGATTAGGCATATTTTACAGTGAAATATAAGCCTAATTTTTCCTAATGTGAGGTCGTAAGAACAGCACAAGGTGTTAAGAAGGTAAACATAATAATTCACTAAGAATATGTACAAGGTATTTATAGTAAGTAGATAAGTAAGTAAGTAAGTAGATAGTTATTGTGGTATAATCTGCAGTATACTTCTGCTTCGTCCTTATTAAAACAGTGGCCCAAAACATCTAAATTCATATGATTTCTTGGGACCGTATTCATCCCACACCAGGTCTCTGGTCTGAAGATAGTCTATTTTAGTGCTTTACAACAGCTTGTGAAACCTTCAGCTGCATCCTTGAGGATGGTTTTGTGCAGAGTGCATAAAACTGGCAACCTTTCAGTCTCCGTGCTTTTGTTTAATCATTTGTCTATACTGCTAATCATTACACAGATCACTTAGAGCTGCTTAGCAGCTGAGAGAAGAGTTTGGAAAACAAGATCACGTTATGATGCCTCTAACTAGAAGCAGGTGTGGAGGAAACACTCAGATTAAATGCTGACCTTTCAAATCAGCTCATCCTCTCCTACTACCACCTGTCTGTGGCCTGACCAGGTCATTATTT
>JASGAU010381389.1:0-10529 GCA_030220045.1 Australoheros facetus
GTAAGTCCTGCAGCTGTCTCCGGCTCTAGGAGCTGTTCAGAGGGGGGCGGGGGGAGCGCAGTGGCATGACGCTATGTTGCGCCTTCAAAATAAAAGCACGCGAGTTAAATAATTTTCTCCTCCGCGGTGTAATTTTTGGGTAGGATAAATGCACCTGTCTCCAATATTGGTCCCCCCCCCGTCCCCCCCGGTTCCTATGCCTATGCTTATAACTATAACTTAGTCAAGGCAGTATTGGCAGAAAATCACATATTTTAATAGCGTTACGTTGCAGGGCTGCACACTGCAGCATNATTACTTTTTTTTTTTTTTTTTTTTTTGCCAATTAATCATTAAATACATGAAACGCCATAAAAAGGGGGAATTCCCGGAGCCCAAAGGAGGCTGAATTTCTTTTTGTTTTCAGCAGTCAAAAACACAAAAATGTTTTATCCGCAATGATAATTAGCAAAGAGAAGGAAATTACTTCATTTTGGTGCATTTTATTGATTATTTTTGCTTTAAAATTACTTCTTTTTTTTTTTTGCTTAGATTTGCAGTATTTATTGTTTAGTTCGTTTTTGCTTACTTTAATACACCAAATCTCTTTCTGACTGGTTGCTGAACTCCTGATCAGGAATTCAGCAACCAAATTTGGCTCCTGAAAGTTTACTAACTGTACCGGATACGACGTCCTATGACGTCATCCCGTTGCCCACTTATCACTTATCACTTAAATCACTTATTTTTTAGGATTTGTGCACCTGTAACACCTTATAAAAGCATTTATGTTTTAAAATAACATCTCATTTATAGCCACAAAACTGGATTAACATATACACGATATATTATGGCACATCACGTTGCCTGGTAACCACCTAACCCCAAAACAAAATGACTAATAGTAGAGTAGGAAATGGGCAGGTACCAGTTCATTTATCTTATTCTTTTTTCCAATATGCACACACCCTATTCAAACTATTCTGATTATTATTTATTTTTTGACTTGTTATGTAATTCAGATGACTAATAAAGTAAAATTTCGTATTTCAATTTATGCCGCTAGGTGGTGCCATTGGTCTTTATTTGCTGCTCCATCAGCACAGTCAATCAGTATGTCTTCTGGCGTAGCCTGACACACAATCTACCAACAAAAGTCGAACTATTGTTTCAATAATTAAGAACAAAAAAGATTTCCTCTTTCAAAATTTAACAGTATATGCTAAAAGTCTTCATTTGTCAGAATACCATAAAAAGGTTTGGCAAAATTGATATAAAATGTAATAAGGTGACTCACAGATGGGTTCTCACATAATGTGACGTGAAATTAAGCTAGACACATGGAAACTTTTCCTTGCTATATTTTCACAACCAATTACTGATTCATTTCTATTTTGTTGTTGTTTCTGAACAGAAAATTGGCCAACTAAAAATACAATTACAGAGATGATCAAAGGTAAGAGAAAGCTCTGCAGAATGTCAGATTTGTTCACGTCTACATTATTCTGTAGGTTTTAGAGGAAGTAAAAATGCAGTCTTTGATTCAAAGTGCACTGATGAAGCTCCTAATGTTCAAGAAAAGTCACTTCTGTAGCAGGAAATCCTTTCTGCCACTGCCACTCATGTAAGAAATTAATGCTTCACCCCACATTCCCCCTTAAAATGCTGTTTGATCTCTGCCAACTGTAGTTAACAGCAAATTCATCTTTGAACAAAAGTAGGAAAAAGGGTTTGGCTGGGGAATAAAAACTTAACTTGAAGGAGAACTCCTGTGGGATTTGGTTGTTTTTGCATGTGTATCAAATTTCAGCCCTTTGTAGTCACACTGAGTCCCTGTGTTGGATTTGTACCAGTCTGCTGTGTGCTCACATGGCCCACTTTACAGAGCAAAAGGAACACACACACACACACACACACACAGGTGTTGTAGGACAATCATAAATGAATATTTTTAGGCACTCTAATGCCACAGTTCTACATTTGGTGGTGTCTAGTCTGCTTTTTTTGTCCACAGAGGACCGTAGTGAATCAATGAGTTTGGTGCCACTGTGGTGTTGACATTTGTGGTTTCGAGTGAAATGCACAACATCCTAGCCACCTCATAATCAACTGTAATTACTTTCATTATATTTCAGTGGGTGCCATCTATACCTTTTTTTTTTTTGGTCTTTGTGTCTTTGAGTCTAACCGGGGACAAAGTCGGTAGGAGTTCTATGTGCATTATATTGGTTGCATTTTGTTTAAATGCAATAGTACTAATAGGCATCATCCCAGGGGTATAGTTAAATAAATACAAATATCTGCAAAACTACTTAAAATTTGCAAGTCTTAGCAAGCTGTTGGGCATGGTTAATATTATACCTGCTAAACATTGCAATACACAAAGTATTTTGTCTGTAAGGATGTTAACAAAGTTGTTAGTGGGGTTGCAGACTCCTATTTAGAAACAGAGTAGGGTGCAATAGTCAAAGTTATATTTTGCTGGGATAATGGGAAATAGTGTCATACTTGACTAAAGACAGAAGGACCCAAATGCAGAATCAGATGAAGGGTGCAGTTCAAAAGGTTTATTTACAGAGGCTCAAAAAGCACAAAGCAGCAAGTTTGCATTCAACAGGCTTGTAAACCGAGTGGGCAGACAGGTTGGTGATAAGAGATTTCCCAGTCCAAATATAAACAGTTTGAAACTCAGAGCAGAAGGGAAGCACATCAGAGGCTTCCTGAAGACAGAGAACAGACAGATCATTTGAATGCAATGACTGACATGAAAGCTAAGTTAAGAAAGCCAAGGTAGACTGGACATTACCACTGTGGGCAGCCAAACAATCTGAGAAGAGTGGCGAGTGAAAGCCGGTCCTAAATACTGTGGTGGTGTTGAGAACATGGGAGACAGGTGTGTGAACAGCCCCTGCTCCAGCTGCTGAGTAGTACACCTCTCATAACCATCAACCAACCAATGAAACTGCATTAGAGTGGGTGGAAAGATATGCTGGGCACTGGAGGCAGAGAGAAACAGAGAAAGAGGCAAGGAGAGAAAAGTGAAGAGAAGGGCACTGGTCTTCAGGAGCATGACATATACACTATATTGCCAAAAGTTTTCACTCACCCATCTTAATCATTGACTTCAAGTGTCCAAATCAGTTCCTTGGCCACAGGTGTATAAAACCGTGCACAGAGGGATGCAGACTGCTTTAACAAACAATTGTGAAAGAATGGGTCGCTCTCGGGAGCTCAGCAAATTCCAGCGTGATACTGTGATAGGATGCCACCTGTGCAACATGTCACTACTAAATATTCCACATTCAACTGTTAGTGGTATTATAATAAAGTAGAGGCAGCTGGGAATAAAAACAACTCAGCCATGAAGTAGTAGGCCATGTAAAATCACACAGTCGGGTCAGTGGATGCTGAGCGCAAAGTGCACAGAAGTTGCCAACATTCTGCAGTCAGTTGCTACAGACCTCGAAACGTCATGTGGCCTTCAGATTAGTTGAAGAACAGAGCATAGAGAGCTTCATGAAATGGGTTTCCATGGCCAAACAGCTGCATCCAAGCCTTACATCACCGAGCACAATACAAAGCGCAAGATGCAGTGGTATAAAGCACGCCGCCACTGGACTCTAGAGCAGTGGAGATGCGTTCTCTGGAGTGACGGATCACGTTTCTCCTTCAGGCTGTCCATGGAGAAGTCTGGGTTTGGTAGATGCCAGGGAACGGTACTTGTCTGACTGCACTGTGCCAAGTGCAAAGTTTGGTGGAGGAGGGAATTATGGTGTAGGGTTAATTTTCAGAAGTTGGGCTCAGCCCTTTTGATCCAGTAAAAGGAGCTCTTAATGCTTTCAGCATACCAATACATTTTTGAACAATTTCATGCTCCTAAATTTGTGGGAAGAGTTAGGGGATGCCCCCTTCCTGTTCCAGCATGACTGAGCACCAGTACACAAAAGACATGGATGAGTGAGTTTGGCATGGAAGAACTTAACTGGCCTGCACAGAGTCCTGACTTCAACCCAGTGAACACCTTTGGGATGAATTAGAGCAGAGACTGTGAGCCAGGCCTTCTTGTCCAACATCAGGGTCTGACCTCACAAATGTGCTTCTGGAAGAAAAATTCCCATAAACACACCTAAACTTTGTGGAAAGCCTTCCCACAGCGTGAACCCTCTTACACAAGCTTTCTTGTAATTACTTAAGTAATCTTCAGGAGTAGTTCTCAGGGCTTCTTGAAGGACATTCAGAGCTCTTCTTTGGATTTTGGCTGCCTTTTATTTTATACAAAGTTTTATCAGAATTCATTCAAGAATATGTCACGCTATTGTGTTTACAGACAGATGTGTATGTATGCACAAAAACGTTGCCAAAAACATAACCTCCTTGGCAAAGGTAAATACAACAAAGTCTGGAACCTCGGGGGCAATATACCAAGAAATGAGGGGTGGCTCAAGGCTTTTGCACATTACTGTATGCGAGGCAATCATGCATGGACACAGTGATATTAAAACCAAGTTCATGGAAACTTTATATAGCTTAAGTGCCTTTACTAAAGAAATCTCAGAAGACTTACTTGCCTGTGATTAATTGTTCTCTCAGTTTTGTCTTCAGGTTCAAAGAGGAGCTTTGGTTTACTTCAGCTGTCGTGAGTTAATCTTGAGTTTGTTTACTAAACGTTTTGAAAATGCTTTCAGTGTGTCCTGTGTTTGAGTCCTCTTAGTGAACCGTGACAATATGTTCTTTGAGCTGAACATAAGCATAATTTAGCTAAAAACAGGTTTTCATCCTTTGAAGTTATCATTGATCAAAGATGTTGATATATTATCAACACCTGCCAGTGGTACAGGACATGCTAATCAGGTGGTGGATAATTACATATTAGCATAACTAACTGTAATACTTTCTGGAGAAAGTGTTGTCACCTCTGGACTTTGTCTGCTATTTGCACCTTGAAAGTTGTACATATGCAGGTTGGTTTTAAAGCTGATGGTAGATAACTGAGTCTAGTTGTGAAAAATCTTGTACTTTTATTCCATAATTATTGCAATAAAATGATGCACTACCCCAGCGGTCTCAAACTCCCGGCCCACGGGCCGCATCCGGCCCCGCCTTCTACTTCCGGTCCGCGATTTGATGTCAAAAAAATATAAGAGAATTTGGCCCTTTAAGATACTTTTTAGACATTCCGCTTTCCCCTCCAATTAAGAGGAGTTAGCGAAATGTCAAAAAAGTAACTTAAATAGCCAAATTGTCTTAAATGGCCAAATTGTCACCAAATCGTGGACCGGAAGTAGGGGGCGGGGCCGGATGCGGCCCGCGGTTCATTTTTGATTATATCCACCGTAAATTGGGGTTTTACGTGTATTTCAACATAAAGTTAATGGATTTACCTTTTAAAAATATCCAGAAAATGTTATAGTCACAATTTATTTTAATTGCAGATTCAAGTGTATACTGATAGATCGGATATGATTCCATATAAAAAAAAAGTTGCCCTTAAATAAATATAAACTAAACTTTACTTTGTATAATAATGTCATAGTACTGCTGTAATACAGCATCATTGTGCCGCCCATTATGGGATCTATATCACTATAAAGTATCGTTTGGTGTCCTCGTCAGAATCAATAACATATTAACATGTTACATAATAATGAAAAGTTTAGGTGTTATTACAAATGTGGACACAAATCAGTACAAGGACAAGTTTCTTAAAATGAATTTCACTAATTTTATACCATTTTGTTTGTTTGGATGTATCTGCTTCTGCTATGTCCGACATGCTGGTCTGCTACTTTCAAGCAGTGTAATAAGGCATTAAATGGCACAAAATGAGAATACTTTTTAAATGTTCCTATTATTCTCATCACATTTTAGGGTAAAACAAACCATTCTGATTTTTTTGGTCTCTATTTTTATTGTTTTATTTAACATTTTGTGCACGTCCATACCATCCACCCTGTCATCATGGGGTAATTGCTCGCTTAAGAAACCAACAGAGGTGGGAAATAATGAAGCACAAATACTTCATTACTGTACTTAAGTAGATTTTTCAGGTATCTGTACTTAACTTGAGTATTTATTTTTCTGACTACTTTTTACTTTTACTCCCTACATTTTTACACAAATATCTGTACTTTCTACTTAATACATTTTCAAAACAGACTCGTTATTGCATGCAAACAGATTAAAGAGGTAAAACCATATAATGTATGTATCATTTATAGCGCTATAATCAGGGCTAATACGGGGCTGGACAGTGCTACTGAAGAGGAGTGAGCATAAAGGGAATAACGTGTGGCAGTTAATTTGCAACATTTCTAAATGCTCAACAAATAACAGCAAACACACAAAAGTGTCTGCAGTTTGTCACACAGTGTGTCTGCTAGCTAAAAGAAGAACTGCTGTATTTCCAGGGAGAGGAAAGAGAGAGAGTAGTTCACTCAGAGATGGAGAAAGCGGACAGGAGAGGAAGAAGAGAGGTTAGATTTAAAGGTAAGGACTGCAAAACAAACTGAGGTATGCTAACTTTGTGTAATTCAAAGATTGTATGAAAATACTGCAGTTTAGTGTGTAATAAACAGGTTAGTTTGCTGTACTGTACTTACAGTAAAGCTCTGTGTTGGACTGGTGCACAGTGTCTGTGGTCATGGTCAGAGTTACAGGTTACATGAAGTGTAGCAGAGATGAGTTTGAATCAAAGCTGCTGATACTTAAATTCATTCACTGAATTCAACATTTATACAACCTGCTACTTTTACTTTCTTACTTTGAGTACATTTCAGAGCCTGTACTTTTTTACTTTTACTTAAGAAAAGAAGTTGAACCAGTACTTCAGCTTTTACCAGAGTATTTTTTAACACAAGTACTTGTACTTCTACTTAAGTACAGAATGTCTGTATGTTTGCCACCTCTGGAAACCAACTGATGAAATCAGTAACATTACTGCCCCAAACCTGTCTTTCTTCAGTGGAGGTTGAAACAACTGCTGCAACTACAGTGAGTACCTACACTTATAGTTGCTAATTTTCACGTCATCATGTTTGTAGTTAGATGTAGTCAAGCTTAACATGTCCACTCTGTCACAGGAAAAGCTGATTAATAGAAAAGGTTTTCAGAAATTCAAAATATATTTTAAAAACAGCATGACGTCTCCTTCAATAATCAATAATTTTGCTAGGTGATGGTCCCCTGTGTGCTTCTTAGATGCTAATTTAATCGAAAAATGTCCACCCTGTTATTGTCCACCCCATCATCAAACCCATGACAGGACTTGTATATGACAGAGTGGACTTTGTATTGTATAGTTGGGATTTTTTTTTTCCATATTTAATGAGATTGTGATAATTTAGCAGTTTGTTTTCTCAAACAAAGCCCATACTGCTAAAAAGGGTTAATCATTGGTGAGTTTTGCCTTTTTAGAGCAATGAGTCCAGGTGGAGCAGAGACAGCAAGGCAATATCGGGAACACCATGATGCTGACCCAGACAGAGGCACAGATGGCATAAAGACAGAAACATTGGAACAAAGATGGGTACCACTGAGCTCAGTGAGAGAGAGAAGAGGGCAAAAGGAAAAAAATGGAGAGAGGCAAAAAGGCACATCAGGGCCAGGGCCAGTGATTTTCTGGTGTCAGAGACACCCCTCTCCTGCATTTCAAGAAACTCCTAAAACTCAGCCAGAGGCCTCCAGGTTATAATGTGGATATTATAAAATAGTCAGCTGTTTTACATTAACAATTATCTTGCATGTCAGGCAATGCTCTCAAGGGGAAAGAGTTTGAATACAAAGAAAAGCAGCTGATATCAAAAGTGGTCGGTGGAAACACAGTCAGGAAGTACAAGCTTCAAAAGTATGCCTCAGCTGTTGTTGGATACTTAAAGAAGAGAGCCGAGTATCCTGCCAACTTAATTTACTGTGAGAGAAATTGCATCAGTACAATCAAGATTAAAAAAAAAATATAGTAACATCCTTGATTCTACAAGATTATGTTATTCAAATGACAACTGGGCACAAGCAAACAATCACACAACTTAAGAAAAAAATGTAGGAGAGGTTGATTACTGATACAATGAAGAACTTACACAGGAAGTGACTCTCAGAGGAGTTAAGCAATTTGTCATACCCTTCCTTTTGCCATCTTAGACCCTATTATATAATTTTAATTGAGATGCAAAACACTTGTGAATGTTCATAATTATGTTTTGTAATGTTCACCTTTGTTGAGAAAGCTCTTAAATCTACTTATTTCAGCAGTTAACACATTTTTGTCCACCTTGTAATTTTTCAGTTTTTTAAAAATGATCAAGTTATCATCACAAGTTAGTAAAAGCTTTTCACATTTTCCTACTAAACTAATCACTGCCAAATAATACTGTTTGAAAAACAGATGAGATCGCTGTTTTTAGAGATTTTATTTAGAAAAGAAAACGGAACTATCACAGATTCTTTGAAGACACAAGCAATTTGCAGTTATTTTACTATTTAAATACTATTATTGAGCAAGGGAGAAAATATCTATCTGAAAATGTGCATTTTATAATCACGTTGTTATAAGAAAGTACTTATTTTCTTTTGATTTTGTCCTTGACAGGGTGGACATATTTTACAATGTGCTCATTCTTTATCTGCTTGCAGTAAATGAATAAAAACTGTGGGAGCTTGACCAACATGCATTTACAACAGCTTAAGGTCAACTTAATACAATGGATATGAAAGTAGTTGGGAAATTGTTACTTTTAGGGGTCAAATCATGATGTCCCAAAGGCACTTGTTGGTGATATTGCTATACACATTTGCTATAATTTTAAGGTAAAATTTTCTGTGAATATAAACTACGTGATTAAACATAGGAAAAGTTCCTGGTTTGGATTGAAATTCCCAAGTTTACGATATTAAATACATGTCAGGTTAGGAGTGCACTGAGTTCTGATCTGTCTTAAGAAGCCACATAAATATCTGCATGTAAATATATAAAATATAAATAATAATTTTTGCTCCAATTTTGTTTTTTTTGTTCCTATAAATTCTTCATGGCTAATTTTATTTTAACTGTAGAATACTATCAATTAAAATTTTAGGAAGCCCAATTTTCTTTCCAAATTCATGCACAAATTTGTGTAACGTTTACCCTTAAATAGGCTGTGATGTGGTTTTCGGCAGGAGAACCTTTTTTTTTTAACTTCCCTTTTTGTACCAATGTAACACAAACTCTTTGAGCCTTATATCGGTGCACCCCTAGTCTCTTCAGCAGGATGTGGACTCTATTTGGGATTTTAATAATGTCTCTGCTGATGAGATGAAGTGTTCTCTGGACCAGTGAATGTGGGGTGATGGTGGCAAGAAAATAAATCTATATTGGAGGAATAAATCTTTGGAGGAACCAGGCTCTCTGGGAGGAGGCCCTCCCTCCCAAGGGCAGAGTTTACCAATACTTGTTTCAGGAGTCGGCAGTGGTGGATTGGGTTGTTCATTCTTCCTGTTTGGTCCTCTATCTGTAACTTGACAATCAAAAGAGACATACTTGCTCTGTCTGCTTGGCATGACAGCTAATCCTGGTTCCTTTTACATTCAGTTCTAGACCCGAGATTGAAGACAAAATACATCTCGTTAACAAAGTGTTGGTATATTTTAAAATTTTCTCAGTTCAGGGCAGGTGTAACTTTGGCCAAGGAGAGCTGTGTTCTTCTGTAGGTTACAGGAGAGCATCTGGATCAAGGATCTGGTTCAGCATCATTGTTAACAACTTGTGAACATTCTGAAAACACAGAAATTCATGGAGGAGTTTTCAAACAGAACATAAACAATCAGAAGTTTGAGCAAAAAAACTAAATACTCAATACTTAGTAGAAAGAAATGGGAAACACATTTCTCCTGTTAGATCTGTTGTTTTGCTTTGTTCTTCAGGTTTGTGAAGGAACTTTAAGGGTGTGGCATACCTTAAGAGCTGAGCTTCAGGGACTGAACAGCTGATGTCGCTCATGAAATCCCCTAGGCTGAGGAGGCTATGCAGGAGGATTGGAGTGTAAACATTCATATTTGGAATTCTGAAAGAAATTGTGGTAATGACACTAAAGGTGAGTTTTTGAAGTTTGGAGGCACCTTTTCTCTTACCCGGTAGTCATGTTGCCTCATTGCACCTGTTGGCCAATTAGCTCCAATATGTATTTGTACCAACAAAACTCCTGACAC
Organism: Australoheros facetus; assembly: GCA_030220045.1. Classification (NCBI taxonomy): domain Eukaryota; kingdom Metazoa; phylum Chordata; class Actinopteri; order Cichliformes; family Cichlidae; genus Australoheros; species Australoheros facetus. The sequence continues at coordinate 10,162 of JASGAU010381389.1, forward strand.
TGAACAGAGTAGAGATTAGCAGTTAACCAACTAATGGTTATTTTGACCAGCAATCACCCAACCGCTGATCTGCAAAGCATAGAGACAGGTCTTGGGGCCAGATGCACTGTGGGTGCTCCAGTGGGTCTCTGGAACTGTTTGGTGGGGGTTACATGCCCTGTTCTTGGTCTTCTGGGTCCTTGGTCCTGTTGTTTTCTGTGTGGAATGAGGCTGTTTCTGGTCCTCTTGAGGTTGCTCATTTGGTGGCAGATCCTGTTGGTCAGACTGTTCCCAGGTGTGTGTGTGTGTGTGTGTGTGTGTGTGTGTGTGTGTGTGTGTGTGTGTGTGTGTGTGTGTGTGTGTGTGTGTGTGTGTGTGTGTGTGTGTGT
>JASGAU010381392.1:2628-27370 GCA_030220045.1 Australoheros facetus
ACAGAAGATACAGATTCATTAACCTGCTGCCCACGTGCATGAGCTGTTCAACTATGACATTAAAAATAAAGCCGTGGGCTCAGGTTCAGGATGTGGAGGTTTCACTTTTTCACCAAATCTGCATTTTTTTTTCCTATTATCTCATTCTGGGCTGATTAGGAATATTTAAAGCTCTTTGTTTAGTGTTTGGTTTAGTCTACCACATTTCCTTTGCTGATAAACACTGTTGCTGTAGCCTCAGTATATACTTTTTTATGCAGCTTTGTTCACTTGGTATCGTTATAAACTTGCAGTCCAACAATCCTTATGTGCACGTGTTCAGTCAAATGCTTCAGGGCCATTGCAGCAAACAGTTTTTGACCCAATGGAAACCACCTGTTAGTGGGTCCAACTCCTCTATATCCACCCACAGCTCCACGGACACAGCTCCACGGACTCAGCTCCACAGACTCAGCTCCTTCCTTTGACATCAGTTTGCAGTTCCCGCTGCCAGTCTCAAGGTCAGACCGTTCACCGCTCAGAGAAACTGCAACAAACTCTGAGCCCCACCTCAGAGTCCACATTTACAGTTAAAGTTCACAAGAGCACAATTAGAAAAAGACCAAGTGTGGCTTATTTTGAAGGGTTGCCAGGAAAAAGGTGCTTCCCTCTGAAGAGATCATGGCTGCACAGCTTAGGTTTGCAAAGTTGCATCTGAACAAATCACAAGACTTGTGGGACGATGTCCTGTGGACAGAGAAGACCAGCCACGCCATATCAGCACAAACATGGCAACTGTCAGCACGGTGGTGGAGGGGTGATGATGTGGGCTTGTTTTACGGTCACTGAGTCAACCATGAAGTCCTCTGTGTGCCAAAGTACCCTAGAGTCAAATGTGAGGCTGTCTGTCTGGGTCAAGAAGCAGGACAATGATTCTGAGAATAGCAGCAAATCTACAAAGAACAAACATGCTGCAGCGTCCGCAGCTCAGACCACAGCCCGACTGAAAGGCTGTGGTGGGACCTTATGAGAGCTGTGCATGAGCAAACCTCACTGAACCGAAGCAGCAGTGTAAAGAAGAGCGGTCTAACATTCCTCTGCAGCCATGTGAGAGTCATACAGAAAACCATGATTTCAACTTACTGCAGCGAAAGGCAGTTTTACTGCTGAATCACAGGGTGCATCACACAGCTTCTGCATTTTGGTTTATTTTCATTAAATAAATAACAGCACGGTGTAACATGTCATGATGTTGGAATTCTTCTGAGACTCTATTTACTTAATATTGAGACCTAATAAGGACCTGATCATTTTTGTAATGTCCTGATACGTAAAACCTAAACGATCCTTTGTTTTTACTGCATTTTCAAGCTGTTTGATTTGATGTTTTAATTCCAATTTTAATCCATCAGACCAGAAAACGCTCTGAGACGTCACCTCGAGCTCTGGGAAAGTCCAACTTCAAATTCAGTTGGTTCCAAATGAAGTTGTAAAATATTTAAAAGTGCAGCGGAAAAACCCTTTAAGAGCCACATAAAACTCAGATGACAGTCATATTAAAAGTGAGGGGGTCCCAGATCAGCACTGTTTTCGCAGCCCTGTTGTTACATTTTGTTGGCTGAGCTTTTTTGAATCGTGTTCACACACGTTAGTCACACTCTTGAAACCACAAAGTTGTGTGGGTCTCCTTTGTGTTTCCCAAACCAGCCCTGACCCGTTATGCACGAAAGCCTGAAGGGAGTTCCTGGTGCAGCAGAACCCATTTACACGTCACCACGTCTGTCATCCAGTGATCCACCGGAGAGTTTCAGTATGTCTCAGCTGTGGCCACAATAACAAGCTGCTCACAGGCAGGCAGCCCGAAAGCACTTCGAAACGGAAAGCTGTCAAACTGACGCAGCATCGTGAACGTAACGTAAACACAGACGTGTGCTGGACGCCTTCCTGCTGGTTCCTGCGGAACGGCCCTTTAAAAGCCAGAAAGGCCTTTGAGCTTAATGACTTCCATCAATTTCTTTGCCAAAGTTTTTCCAGGTCAGATTTCTCAGCTTCTCTGTGTGTTTTCACTAATGTGACAACCTTCCTGACATAGTCCTGTAATTCTTTGAATAATTAAGGCTGTAGCTTTACAGCTGCGTTCAAATCCAGCGCCCAGGCCGCACGTTCTCCCCGTGTTTGTGCGGGTTCTCTCTGGTTCCGGGTTCCTCCCACAGTCCAAGCATGCATGTTTGGTTAATTGGTGATTATAAGTTGGCCCTGAGTGTGAGCGGTTGTCTGTCTCTCTGGTAGCGCTGGCGACCTGTCCGGGGAGCACCCCACCCGTCTCCCTGTCACAGATGGGATCGGCTCCTCCTGGAATCTGAATTCATGAAACTGAACAAACTGAAAGATGTGTTAAATGAAAACACGAGAAATGAGCACTTTTTTAAACTAAATTGTAAATATGAGGAATTACTGACTGGAAAATAAACAGCAAACGGACTTACAAAGAGAATCAGTGATGCTCTGGAGGTTTCATATATTTCATCGGTCAGTAGTTACTCCAGTTTAACAGAAGCGAGCACTGAATGTTTGATTTGGTTTCTGATCATTTGCTGGAGGAAACTCCAAAAAGTGTATTTTGATGCATTTTCAGGGCTCGTCGATGGTTCCTACTTTATACAAACCTCTCACACAGAACAGGCCACATGTGGGTGGCTGCTCAAATAAGTTACAGCAGGTCTCTTTTTAACCACCATTTTTATACCAGCTTTGACTGATTCATATGTCTGTGCTGCTTTATTATATTTACCTTATGCTCTTGGTCTTTGCTCAGACAGCGGGGGGTTTGGAGGAGACATTTTTTAAGACTATCGATGACCTGATCCGTCACTACAAGAGGAAGAACCAGGGTCTGGCCATGCATCTGCGCCACTCAGTCAAAAGGAAGACAGCCTTGCTCATCCAGCCCCAAAGAGTCCTGGAAATGCAGCCTTCGAAATCACCCGAGCAAAGGTCGCGAAGGGCTGAGCACGAGTCACGGAGGCAGCCGCCTCCCGTACCTGATGAAGAGCACGATTACGAGAGTACGTCTCACGTGTTCTCCTTTCTTTTCTCAACATCTTCCTTTGGTTTGCATGTTTGACCGTTTCTCTGTTTCCACCCAGATGCTCCTGATGCCGAATACGTGGAAGTGCTTCCTGATTAACGCCGACCATCAAACGCCACATGAGACATCTGGAGGAAATCAGTGATGTCAGGTCCACAGACTGGATCTTATTTGGGATGCTCTTGGATCACGATGCCCTGAAGAACTCCTGAAGAACTCTGACCACCTTCCAAAGGATCTCCATTAAATGCATCCCAGCCCTCGATGCTCCCGTCAGGATGAACTTTGGTGTTTTTTCCTCCAACACCTGCAGAAGTGTCAGGAGGCCCATCCAAGTGGTAAATTTTAGGTGTTAATGCTTTTATTACTAAAAGAATAGAGTTATATACATGTATATATTTTTTTATCATAACATATCTTTGGTTAAATACTGTAACCTGTGTTGTACTGTGAGAGTTACTCCAGGCAGCGAGGGCAAATAAAAATCTCACATGGTCACAAAGCTGGGCAGCACGGTGGCACGGCGGTTAGCACCGCTGCCTCACAGTTAGCATACTGGAAGGCTTGGATTTGATTCCACCTTAGCCCCCCCCCCCCGTGTGGAGTTTGCATGTTCTCCCCATGTCTGCGTGGGTTTCCTCCCACAGTCCAAAGACATGCACTTACTGGCGTTAGGTTAATTGGAAACTCTAAATTGCCAATGAGTGTGGATGTTGTCTGTCTCTCTGTGCTCGCCCTGCGACAGGCTGGTGACCTGTACAGGTGTACCCTGCCTCTCGCCCTCTCGCCCTGGGATAGGCTCCAGTGCCCCCGCGACCTTGAACCGGATAAGCGGAAATTAATGGATGGATGGATGGTCACAAATCTGTGAAAGGAGACCTGAAAATACTACAAAATATCACGAGTCACCTTTGCTTCACCACAGTGTTGGAAAACTTAGTGACAGTCAATATATATACTCACCAGCCACTTTATTAGGTACACTTTGTCCTTCAGAGCTGTCTTAACTCTTTGCGGCATGAATTCAACACACTGATAGAAACATCCTTCAGAGATGTCGCTCCATGTTGACACGACAGCATCACACAGCTGCTGCAGGTTTGTTGAGATGTGAAGCTCCTGTTTCTGTTCAGGCGGCCTTTTTTCAGTTTTCTAGTGCCCAGTTTTGGTGACCCTGTGTGACCTGCAGCCTCAGTTTCCTGTTCTTAGCTGACACAGTGATGCTGTGCTGCATACCTCAGCTGCAACGACTGGTTACATCCAGTCTGACCCTTCTCCTCTGACCTTTGACATCAATGCGGCATCTTCACCCAGAGAGCTGCCGCTCACTGGATTATTTTCTCTTTTTCTGACCTGTTTTGGTGGGAAAATCCCAGCAGATCACCAGGTCCCGAAATACTCAGACCATCCCGTCTGACAGCGGTTAACACGCCACATCATCTCGGTCACGTCTACCTGTCTGAATGCACCGAACTGCTGTCATGTGGTCGGCAGGTCAGAGATTGTAACTCTAAAACATTCCCGTCAGCCGAATCTGTGAAAACTCGTTTTCATTATTTGTGTTCTTTTGTTCCACTAACGTGTGCGTTTAGGAGTGTGTCTGCAGGAATGGATGAAAGACTGTGAGTTTGTGTGTGTAAATATGTACAATTATTTTTAATGTGTTTTTATCTGAAGTGTGAAGCACTCTGTAACCGTGTGTTTTTTTTAAAGTGCTGTACAAATAAAGTTATTATTATATATTTGCATGAACAAGCAGCTGAACCAAGTAGCTGGTGAATGTAAATGTAGGAGATGAGAAAAAGGCTTCAAGTGTGTAAATGTAGGAGACGAGGAGGCTTAAATTCTTAATTTTTGTTTGTTTGTTTGTCTGCAAACAAGGTTTGGGACCCAGTTTTAAAAAGCTTCTGAAAAAAAAGGAAAACTGGCTGCATAATCGGTGAGAGGAGAGAAAGTCAGGAAAGCTCGATCTGCTGCATTAATACCAGTTTTATCAAATACAACTCCCTGTTTTTCCTGCTGTGAGGAGAGCGCATTATCATTTCTGGAAAACCTGTTTGGCTCGGAAAAATAAAGAAAGTGAACATCTTGTTTTTTGAGTCATGAACAAACTTTTGACCCCCTGCTGTAAACTGTGACTGTGTGGAGTGGGTGGAGACGAGTGTCAGCGCTGGTTTCTGAGTGAAGGAGAGCAGCGAGAATGAAAGGGAAGGTTTACAGACAGACCTGCTGTGGTGGTTTGGAGACGGTGGCTCTGACACAAAGACAGGAGGCCGGAGTCTCCACAGAGAAAGGCTCCAGCCGGCCGGTCGATTCTAACCCAGGTCCTTCTCGCTGTGAGGCACGGGTGCTAACGTGGTGGGTGATCGATATATCAGCAGGGACCCCCGGGCTCTCAAAAAGAAGGGTGGAATATTTCATATTTTCCACTCAGGTGTTCTGCACCTGCCAAAATGGACTTCAACTGAACCCTGAACGGTTAAAGAGCCTGATGCGTTTGGGATTTTATGAAAATGCAGACGGTGTAACTTTAACAGATTTTGTTACTGTAAAAACGACTGTGCAGCATTAATGTAGCTGAGCGCGGCGTCACTGTTTCTCTTCAGCCATTAAATGAGTTTTTACCCACAATACGATCAGACGAGAACTGTGACTCTGCAGAGACCACACTCAGCTATATTTATTCTTCTGCTATCACCCTCAGATACGAGTTTCCATCTGAACTTAACCCTTGGGTGAAACTGGCATCTCACTGTGCTTTATTTGTGCTTTGTCTGCTGTTTTCACCTTTTTTCAACCAAAACCACAGGTGTAATATGTGAGCCCCAAGATAGGCATGAAGACACAGTGTTCATGCGTTAAGTGCAAAGAGTACACATGAAAGACACATGGGTGCCAACATGCCCCCACAGACTGCCACAAAGGCCACGGGATCAGTTCAGAGAAGTGAACAGGAATCAGAAACTTGAACTGAAATTTGTTCAAGACTTCCACCTGAGCTGTCAGATGTTGTTTATTTTGTATTACATTTTATCACAAAATAAAATCCCACTTCTGTCCACTGATGAGCTCTGACAGACCACATGACCATATAATGTGGAACTGGGAGACACTTTGTTCCAAAGTGTTAATCTCGCACCTTAAACCTCTCACTTTATTTTCTGAAACCTCGTGAGCAGAAGCATCAAAGCGGAAAACAAAATATGATGATTCACATCTTTGCAACTATGTAGCAAAAACAATCTTTACATTTACACGTGGGCTTGTTTCCACAGCGATCAGATGTTATCGCCATCAGTTAGATATTTTCAGCACAGAGGAAAATCTCTTTATAATCTGTGGGAGTCGTTTTTCAGCTATGGAACCTTTTTAAAAGTCAAATGATTATAAGAGGCTATTCTTTACTTACTGTAAATATTCTGTACACGTTTGATCAGTTTTGATTCGTTACTGTTGTGCGCCGTTAAATTTGAGCCTTAAAGATCCTTGAAAGTCTGACATTGTGTAACATGTCTTCAAAAAGCCTTTCTGTCTTCAGGTCCGTGCGTGCTAAACTCTTCACTCTGAAAAAAAGCATGTGGTGTTTAACCCTTATTTTCTGTACTGTCACACATCCTGTGTTTGTTTTCACACCCCTTCAGTACGGGTCGCTGCTGCCACTGCTGCTGCTGCTCGCTGACCTAAACATTATATCTGAGCTGGGATTAAATCTTTGAGCATTAATCATTTTTATTGCATTTGAGACACATGGTCATCTGTTTCAAATATGTGCAGCTTAAAAGAAAACCAGCTGACAGGAAAACAGCAAAGACACATGAGAGGAGCAGAAAGCAGCTGATGTCCTCTAAGACCATCAGCACGGTCTAACCACAGTTTCCACTCTCTGAATCAAACGGACGTGCACACCACACGCATTTACCCCCCTGTCTGCAGTCAGAAGCCTGCACAAACTTTAAATATCTTTATTGAATCATTTGTTACACTTTGTTGTCTTTGCACGGGCTGCTGAGATCATTTCATTACTATCATGGATGCAGCGGCTGAGAAGCTTATTTTTTCTTCCTTTCTGCACATCTGACGGGCCCTACAGACGATATGAAACCTGAATGGGGCAACAAGAAACCGCAGTGCATCATCGTTCATGTCTTTCAACCAGTTATGGCAGCTCTAAAGATATCATTTCTATTTAATATTTAGTATTTGTTGTTAAATGTAATGTAATTTTGGTCAGAGCCGTAAACGTGCTGCAACACTGACCAACAAGTGGCTCAAGTACTCAGGGTACTTTTCCACAGGCACTTTAAAGTATGTATACCAGAAATGACGTCTGATAGAGAAAAGGATGCATTTGTCTGATCCAGTCCAGCACAAATATGTACAGTACTGTGTAAAAGTCTTGAGCCACCCCTCATTGCTTTATATTTTACTCTCTTGTCATTTTCAAAGAGGTCTTGAGGAACAGTTCTCCAGCTTTCTGACGGTCCGTTTTCTTCGGGCATGCTCATACCTGACCATTTTCAGAGGAATGCTCATTTTATTGTTAAGCTGCTTAATGCATTTATGAATCACTCAGGCATAAAAAAAATGCACCCATCACAGGATGAATCAGTGTGTCATCACAGACAACTTAGCAAAGAACCAGTTTTAAATTTTTAAATCTTTTGGGCTTTTTTTTTTATAAGCAGAAACATAGTTACTGCATAAAAACCATAGTTAACCATAGTGGATTTTCGTAAGGGTTTCAGACTTGTTAGAATTGTACAAACTCTGTTTTAATATTTTATTCTGCATTTCCATGTTATCTGGAAATGTGGGGTGGCTCGAGACTTTTGGTTAATAACAAGCTTATAATATATGCATTATTTCGTGAAATGAATAATGTGGAGGAAACCGTTTGGTGTTATTTTCTGTGGTAAACCACAAATGTAAGGGCTGAATGCAAAAATTATTTTTCAAATAAACATCAATTTCAGAAATAAAAAGAAATATCTAATTCTAATAGAATTTTAATTTAGACCATTCTTACCGAGTTATTATTGAACTGAATCGAATTTTTACTATTAAAAACTACGGGCGGGTTCTTGCTCCGCCCCCTATTGTTACGCGTCTCCTTGCATGGCCTCGCCCTTAGGACCTGTAACGAGGGGGTTTGTGATTTTCAGCAGCTTTATCTGTTTTAAGCCGTTACCGATAAATTATTAAAAATTATTTCAGTATGACTTTCAAACCTAATCATAATGGGACGCAATTGTGTATATCACAAAGTAATGAATAATAGTCTTGTTAATGTTGATCTTATTTACTTTCACCCCCGTTTTCGTACATGGTACGGTCCTTTCCCGTTCGAAGTTGAAGCGGGAGGAAGTTTCCGTTGTGTTGCCGGTTGTTGATGTTTGTGTGAGAAACAAAAGGCACCCCAGGTATAAAGTTCATTGTTTTGAATGCATGACCCACAGTTCACAGTTTCAGACTTTTATAATTAGCTTGTTGTCTGTTGTCATTACACTGTAAGATAAGCTGGTTAGCTAATGTTAGCCTGCAGGCTTAAAATGGACGTTGGTTGAAGACATGCGAGCTAAAGTTTTCTGTCTCTGTCTTTGATAAAAGCCTCTTAAAGTGTAGTTTTTGTTGTGTAGGATGGACGTGACGACGTGTCTGAAGTCTCTGCTGCTGGCTATCCAGCAGTACAGAGACAGCAGGACGGCGCCGCACGCAGCGCAGCTACAGAAACAGGTGGAGGTGAGCTAAATGTTCAGTTAACTCACCTGCAGTACCGGAGAGTCACACCTGAGTGGTGTCATGAGGCTCCGCGTGGGTTTGGTTTTGGAGTAGAATATGTGAAGAAGGCAGGATATCATGCAGCTATAAATAATACTGTAGCAGTTTGTTGTTTAATAACCTGGCCCGTGATTACACCGCAGCGTGCGGGCGGGATGCGTGGATGCTGTCCCTGTGCGGTTCACATGCGTGTTGTGTGTTTGTAGAAACTTTCGGGGCTGAAGTGCGAGCAGCTGCTGTCCACAGCGCAGGTTCTGCCCAGCGAGTGCGTGAGTGGGCTGGTGGAGCTGGCTGGAAGTCCAAGCACCAGCCCCACCCTGACGAGCTCCATCATCTCCCTGCTGTCACAGCTAGGTATGAAACACCTGCTCACACTTCAGACACTCTTCAGGGCGAGTAACGGACTGAGACCTGGGTGCTCTGGCAGTTTGAATCCAAGTTTATTATAATTAACCAAAACTAAACTCAGAACTGAAACCAACTGTGGACAAACATTTTAGTTAATAGAAATAACAATAAAAATGAGACAATTGGAAATGTGAAAATGAGGAAATGTCCTTGATTTCAGTATTAATTCTGTCAACCCAACAAGAGGTGTAGTCCTGCCTGGAAAAGCACAGGAGAAACACTCCTACACACTTTATTCCAAGAGCGGAAATAAAATATTCACTGTTAACGTAATGGGTTGAAATTTAGTTGTTACTATAAAAATATTTCATGCAATAAAACTAAAAAAGACAAAACTATGTCAAAAAGCTGCTGTTGGCAGAGGCTCAGTGCCAGTTTTCTGACTGAAAGCTGCAGGACAAACTAGTATGCTCCCGTGGGAGTGGACATTTCTTTGGGTGATCTCCTAGCAGTGGTAGATCACCCAAAGCTCTTCTGTTCATCTCAGGAATCACCTGCCGAGAGCAGTGCAGATTACCTGCTCAAAAACCAGCACAGCTGATGTCTGTTCTTATTTTTCTTCTCACATCTGTACTATTTCAAAATGCTACAATTCATGTGACTCAGAAAGATCGAAGTGTTTTTGATTGTGTCACTCTTACAGTATATAATACTGACTTTAATAAATGCCAAGCATTACATGGTATACAGATGAAAATGTCAGTGTGTGGATTTATGCATGTGACACAGTTACTAACTTCGACACGCGGGCGGGTCACGATCTGACGGGACATAAAGTTCTGTGTTGGTCTGCACACCGTGCCGGTCAGCTGTAGCTAAGATTTCAGGTCATATTTGGTGGAACGGTTTTTAATTAGCGACGCTCCTCTGGATGAATCCTGCCTCCACCTGAGCTGTCAGATATGCAGTATCTGTAACTCTGAAAACAAATTCAAAATAAGTCAGAGAATAAGTGAGGCACACAGATGGCATCAAAGTTAGGGGGAGAGTGGGATAACGATCCCACGGGGAAGAATGGAAAACAGGGAGGACATCCAAGGAGGAGAGATGATGAAGCTGATGGTCAGGCAGAAGATTTTATGCTCTGTTAAAGCCAAAAATGTAAATTTCCCACGGCGGTGGAATAGCCTTAGAGAGCGATACGTGCCGCTGCTTAAACCATTAGCACTTCACATCCGATTGTAACGCCAATCAAAACAAAAGTGAAACGAGCAAATCTGGAACTGAGAATAAACAAATTCACAGTAGCCTAAAATTAAAAACTCATGAATCTAAGACTGTAAACTCACATGGGAACAGCTGAAAGTTGCATCGTTAGGTCTTTGGTGGCTGTCTGGACATATAAAGGAATCGTTTCATTGCCACAAAGACCTGTTACAGGTCAAAGGTCGCACATCAAATCTCCTGTTTTGTGAAAAGTGTTGTGGATCCATGCCTTCTAGTTTTTATGGGGTGCCTGCAATGTTATTTTAAGGAGTAGAAGATATCGGAGGGAATAAATACATTTTTAAGGCCAAGAAGGTTTAAACAGCATGTCTGTCCTCCTGAGACCCACCAGTTCATCTTTGTGGGGGTCTGAGACCATCTGTGCAGGCTTTACTGTCAGTGGGACATCCTGGGCTTCTGTTGATGCCATATTTGTGGGAGTTACAGCTTCCACATTTTATGCTGATATTATGATTCTGTTGCTACAAATCTAATTGTTTTTCACTTTGAGAGTCTTAACTCTGATTTAGTAGGATTTCAGAAATGTACAGTAATTTTTCCCTTCCAAAACAAAATTTTTAGTCATTGTCCTGCAGCAGGACTTACTACCTCATGCTTTTAATCCATGTCCATACCTCAGGAAGCAGGAGGGAAGAGTGAGGCAGGAAGAAGCTGTCTGGAGATGATGTGGAGGAGGGTTGGAGATTAGAGCAGGAAGGTGGAAGCTCAGAGGAGGAGAGCAGCTCCTGAGGAGCCTGAGCAGAGGCACTGTGACAGCACCCGTCATCCATTATGGATAAAAAGCAGTGTGCAAGCTTTTTAGGCTCGGCAGCGTGATGGTGCTCAGGTGTCATCATTTTGCCCCTCCTCAGGCCTTAAAAGCGTCTTGTTCTAGTATCTCCTCCTCATCCTGTCAGCCTCTCTCAGCCCTCTGTGATACCATCCATTATCACTGTTAGTGCCAGGGGGTGGATGACCTAACAGCCCAGCTTCATCATCTCTCCTCCTTGGTGAGCTCCAGGTGAGCTGCACAGACCTTTGGGCAGTTCTGTAGGTCATTATATGGAGAGATCACCTAAATGTTGATACCACATTACAGATTAGGTCAATTTTAAAATTGATGTGCACTGTTTTTCAAAATTCTCACAAGACTCAACTATTTTTTGTGTGTGTGTGTAACAAAATTCAGGAAACTGTTGCATCAACAACAGTAAATATTACAATAGAACTCATAAAATTGAGACACTTTCATCAGCACAGACATAAAACAGCTTAAAAAAGGGAACCGTGTGATTTCTGAGAAAATTCTCCTAATTTCATCTGCACACTTATTGCAGCCTGTGATGATCAGAGCCGGGAGATTCTGCACAGCAGCTACAACCTCACCGGCACCCTGGCCGCTGTCGTACACTGTCACAGCAACACGCCGCGGGAGCCTCTGGTGCTGCAGGTAAGCCCGTCATCGCAGCCTGCTGTTAGGCTCCAGCCAAGTGTGCAATCATGAATTATGTCCCACTATATTTGACCCTTTTAAAGGACATTTCTGTATATTTTTGGAGTCGTAAAGCTTCGGCTGCATTACAGCCAGTTTCAGTCCAGTCTTGGTACTGGAGGAGTTTGCTCATGTATCGCTCAGGGCTTGATTTATTTACCCTTTGTTTTTTAATAAGACTGTGGTGATGGTGAAAATTGACTTTTGTTTTTAGGTGTTAATGTGGAGCCTGATGAAGTTCTCTGTAATAATAAACAAAAGCAGGTTTAATTTGGCCAAGACTCTTTAAAAAAAAGGTTAAATACCAAAAATACATTAGTCTGGCACCGTTGTAATACCGCAGACTAACTTCCACCGTAGGCCTGTCGGGGGCGGGATCAAAAAGCTTTTACCTTCCAGGTAGAGTTTCTCTCTCTAACCTCAGTAGGGCTGTAAGAACAGTGCCCACCTCACTGGATGCTGATCGGGATATTGGAGCGCATGCAACGAAGTCAGGATTATGATACCTAAGATACACATCAAAATGCCCTCGTTGTCAGTTACTGCATATTCAGACTGCATCATTTGGTCTGTGTTTCAGTGCCTCCAGGTGCTCCAGAAGCTGACCTACAACACTCGTATCTTCCAGTCCACCAGCTACATCCACGAGCTCATTACGTTTCTCATGACCAACATGTAATAAACGTCTCCGCCTGTACATTACACCGAATTCCTGCTCTTTACGTTCGGCTTTCATTTAACCCTTTTACTGTCATCACAGCCAGTCTCACAACGATGATGTCGTCATGCCGTGTCTGGGCCTCATGGCCAATCTCTGTCGTGAAAACCACTCGGTGCAGAACTACATCAAGTCTCTGGTGAGTTTCTGCTGGATCAGATAAAGGAGGAAGACGGTTTGTTATCAGCATCAGTTGAAACACTGAAGACATAAAGAACAAATAAATGCATTAATCTTTAAGTAAAGTATGTTGAATCCACTGTTGGGACTAGCACAAAGATTAAATGCTGCTAAAGTGAAAGGACAGAAATGTAATTGTTTCTTCTGGCTGCAGTATTATCCCTCTAGATGGTCCTGGTGGGAGTTGCTCAGGTTTGGAGATCTCAGCTGTCTGCTTCCTTTAACTATAATAGAACTCTAGTGGATAAAACCAGTTGGCCAGTTTTGGACATAACAGCTGTAGAGATGTCTCCATCCAACAACCAGAGGAAGCATGCAGATGGCTAACATTACAGCTCAGCTCATCGTGTCATTAGCGTCCCTTCAGGGGTCGTCTGGGCTTCATACTTGTAATGAATATAGTTTACTTTTTGGAATTAAATAAGAAAAAAATTTGTGATATTCTCATTTTTTTTAGATGCATGTTTTTCACAGCTGCAGTAACAAACCCTCGACGACTAGACTGTTATCTTTGTGCCCTGATGGACGGACGGACGGATATTTATATATCTTTATCTTTGTGCCCTGATGGACGGACGGATGGATATTTATATATCTTTATCTTTGTGCTGTGATGTGTGAATTACATATTTTTATTCTTATTTATATATTTTTACTGCTTATCGGCTGCAGGTACAAAATACATTTCACTGAGCATTGTATTGTGTATTAGTGCATGTGACAAATAAACCTCTTCAGTCCACATGCAGCTGCTGTTGGTCACCGCTGAGAGTGAAGCTGCTTCTGTTATTTTGCAGGACAACGTGAAGCCGTTTTATCGCACGTTGATCAACTTCCTGGCTCACAACAGCCTGACTGTGGTGGTCTTCACGTTGTCCATACTGGCTGGCCTCACTCTGAACGAGAAGGTCGGAGAGAAGGTGGGTGAACTCTGCTGTCACCCTTTTAAAAAATTATTTTTATTGCAGATTAAATTATGCATTTTGGCAGCTGCTGTTAAAAAGGTGCATAAAGATAACATTTAAAATTAGTTAACCACCTTTTTTAATGCTTGAATGACTCGTAGGTCAGGGTTTAGTGGTTTATGAAACTCTGAGAAGGGTCGGGTACACGGCTGAGAGAAGGAGTGAAAAAGCAGCCAAAGAAACACTTTGAAAGACCTTCAGAAAGTTCGGAGAACTGCTGTTCAGAGTGATTTTAAAGAAGTACAGTGTGGTCTGGTTTCTTGGAAACCAAGACCATTGCAAGTGTCTTAACAAATGCTCAGATTTTTTTTTCTCAGCAGTGGAAACAGCAGTTCCTTTTTTTGTTCCTGTTTTCTGTTCTTGTTTTTCTTTACATCCTGGACAGTAAACAGCGTTCATACTGATTCATATCGTACTGTTTAATCTCTGTGCTTTCCTGACAGCTGTTTGATGCAAAGAACATCCATCAGACGTTCCAGCTCGTGTTCAACATCATCGTGAATGGTGACGGTACTCTGACCAGAAAATACTCAGTTGATCTTTTGGTTGATTTGCTGAAGAACCCCAAAATAGCAGATTGCCTAACGAGGTACGCAGACGTTTCAGAGCAGTTTTTCTCAGTGGCTGCTTTAAAACTCTTCTTGAAACCCATGTGTTCATTTCTAGGTATCCGCACTTCTCAGCATGTGTGTCTCAGGTTTTAGGACTGCTGCATTCAAAAGACCCAGACCCTGCAGCCAAGGTGAGAGGAGACAAATAGGATAAAACACACAAGCTGCACGTTAGTCTGCATGTTCCCACCGAAAGCATCATCTGACTGTGTGTGTCACACTGCATCATATGTGATCCTCTGTAGCTGCTCTTACCACTGACCTTTTTGTGGTAACAGACTTCTTTTTTTACAGTAGAGCAGTGATCAGAAGTGTGGCGTGCCGTTACCCTGAAAGATGTTATATAGAGCCTAAAGAGGCTTTGGGGACATGACAGCACGGTCAAAATAGGTCATTTAGTAATACATAAATCTAAAAACACTGCTCAAAAAAGGTAACAGTTAAACTTCAGGGGTATCAATATGTTCAGTTTGAAAGGATAAACCACTGAATCCTTTTTACCTGCATTGGTGCAAATGCAAGTGACGGCATGTGCACCGGAGGGGCGACCAAGACAACCGCTGGTGGTGGCCGCAGATCATTACGCTCTCCTTATCCCTGTCTAATCTTTCTGTAGTTTTGCATTTTCATAGTGTTGTTGTCACTGCTGGTAGTTCGAGACACGAGTCAGGCATGTAGCCCAGCTTCTCCAGGATGGCACATCCATACGTGGGAAGGTTTGGCCCTCAGTTACTAATATGTGCATGGAAAGGTTTTTATCCTGCTCAAAAAAAAACACTCTCAGATTTATGACACGTGTGCACTGGCCAATTTTTTTTCTTACTGCCCGTATAATATTTGCTAACTATTATGTTATTAAATCAGACTCATTCAAAATCGGTGGCCTTGTGGTCGCTACCTGGAATCTGCATAATATCTGTTTATAGCCACAACCCTCATTTCTTTAAATAAGGACATCATTTTATTGTGGAGTTGAAGTGGAGCAGTGACGATGTTAGAGAGAAGCCCGCTCCGCTAAGGCAGGAACGAAGGAGAACGTCTGACTGAAGAAACTTAAATAATAGTGTCTGAGGTCCAAGGAGGAAGCCCAGAAAGTCCAGAACTGTCATACGCTGATGATCGAGTGTTTCCTTAATGATTTTTTTATCAGTGTAAAACACAATAAAATACTGTAAAATTCAGAATAGAATACAATAAATATCTAAAGACAATAAAGCACAATTAAAAAGCTGAAAACAATAGTCTCTAAAATAAAACTGCTTTATGAATTTAATAACAACAGTAAATAAAGTATTAAATAACTGGAGATTTTGAAACTGAAAAACTAAACTGAAATCAAGAAATCCTTTTTTTTTTAATAACTGAAGTGAAAATAAAAATTCAAAACAATAAAATGCTAAAAAAATATTAGTGTCACGATTGGCTTTGAGGATTCACATAAAATCTGACGGTTTCCTCACATTTGTTCAGGAGTTCAAATTCAGGAAACAGATGATTTTAATCTTTTACTGAGTGTTTCTGTAAAATTAAAACATGGTTTAAAATAAACCACAGTTACAGGAGGAAGCGAGGCAGTGACCATTTTTGGTTACACTTTCCTTTTAGCTTTGCAAATGAAAAATAAAGGAAATGTTATATATGATATTTTGGGGGTTCCCCCAAACTATCCCCCAGAATCATTGTTCTCTAAGTTTGTGTTCAACTCTTCATCTTTTCCTCAAACACAGGATTTAACCTTAAATCTTCTCAGTGTTGTGACGTAAGTGGACAGTGGAGTGGTCTCTCTCTCTCTCTGAGAGAATTTAACTGGGTCACAGTTGGTTTGCAAACATTGATTGAAAAGCTGCTGAGAACTTTTTACTTGGTTATTATTTGGTTTCTGTCACAAGACTGAATCGGTTCAGTTTTGCTTTTATTTTTCACGTTTTTCTTTCGCTGCCTGTTGTATAAGGCTCAGGAACAGATCATCATCATCATCATCATCATCGGGGTTAAAATATCAGCAGTCAGGAGTGAAACCCGTCACACTGTTAAATGTGACAAATGCGACACAAACGCCAAACGGCTTTTTTTTTTACAAGCTCTGTTACAAAATGATAAACAGGAAGAAAAAACACAAAGACCACGAACATGCCAACGTCACGGACAACTCATTATACATACATACACAACATGAAGGTGGGTTCAGGCTGCTGTGTTTCAGATTGAGGACACAAATGGACACAGAGATGCTTCTCTGCTGCTCTACTCTCCACCTTTGTAACAGAAAATAAGGAAAACAGCTCCACCTTAAGTTTTACTGCATAATTACACACTCTCCTCCTCCTGCAGCCTCTTTTTGCTCCTGTTCTCTAACCAGAGGTGGAAACCCTTCGGCAGGTCAAGCTCAGGGACTAAAACTTCTATCCGGATTTGTGTGTCTGTGTCGTTTGCAGGTGTTGGAGCTTCTCCTGGCCATGTGCAGTGTCTCGGGTCTGCGCTCGCTCCTGTGTGAGGTGGTTTTCAAACCGGCGGGACCCAAACTCAGAGCTGCAGGACGGGACGGTGGGCGCAAGGTGCAGTGTGGGCTGGCTCTGGTGCAGTGGCTGAGCTCACCTGTGGAGGGCGGAGAATCTTGCTCTCTGCAGGTTTTGCAGCTGTTGAACGAGCTGCTGGAGGTACGGCAGTCACACTGGGACACAGCGGCCTAACATAAGATATAAAGAGCTTTGATGCAGCATCTGCTCTGATGTGACTGCTAATCTGGTAGAACCAGGAAAATGTTACAGCCATTCCCCTTCCTGTCCTCTCCCTCCAGGAGGCGTTGGGAGCAGAGAGCATGTCTGATTGTATGCTGAGCTTTGTGGAAATGTTGCTTCCGGTCCTGTTGGGGTTGCTGAAGGGTTTCGATCCCGCACAGGGAGACGCTCACCTGAGAAAGCACTGCCTCCGCATCACCCGCGTCACCAGAGTGCTGCTCAATATCCTTCACGTGACTCTGCTGCCCTGCAGGCTCTCTGCATCTGCACGTGTCTGTTTGCTTTGAAGCCTTAACTCTTCCACTCCTTTGCGCCGAGGACGCCACCAGATCTTTGGTGTCCTGTCAGGTGAGCGCTCAGCTCTGCCTCCTGCAGGTTGAAGTGCTCCTCTCATGTTACCATAGCAACAGCCCCCTCAGCTGCCTGCCTCCTGGCTCCGACGACGATCTCAGGTGAGTAAAAGCTCTGACTGCAGTCATGAAATACATCATGCTATGATTTTTCTGGGTGCGCATGACTTTAGAGCAGTGAGGGAAGCTGTGGGATTTTGTGACAGTTTATTATTGCGATGAACAACTGCACCAGATGTTATGATTTAGTTATTTTATTGTATCAGTAATTTGTACTCGCATATACCTTAAAAAAAAAAAACTGCTGTTCAGCCGCTCTCCACCAGCGCACACAACCAGCTACCAGGTGTGAAACTGGCTGCTGGACCAGGGACGTCAGCAGCCCTGCTGAATGCTGCCATGATGGCCAGCGAGTCTTTGTAGAGGCTTTTTTGACTCACTTACATAAAGTACTCAAAGGGCCAAGTGAGTGGAAACATGATGGACACAGTACTGATTTCTATAACAGATATGAGCATGTATGGGGTGTAAAACACTCCACTAAACATTAATTTTGCTGATGAAAGTTGTTTTCGAGGTATTTTGTGATTTCAGGTGTGTGTGCTTTTGTCTCAGTCAGGTGTGCGCTGAAGCTCTGCTGAAGACTCTGGAGTTGATGAACAGACTGAGACAACATGTGAAAGACATGGAGACCAGCTTCTACAGGATACTGCAGGTACGCCCTGATATTATTTCCCTGCAGTCTCACTGACTGCAGTAGTTTTTAATTTTGTGTCATGAATGATGCGTTCAGTTAAAACGGGACGTTATGCTCTCTGTTTTTATCCCTCAGGACCAGAGGATAGTGACCCCCCTCTCCCTGGCCCTCACCTCCCACCGCAGAGACCGCGTGCAGACCGGACTGTCTCTGCTGTTTGAAGCCACTCCCCTCCCAGACTTCCCCTCGCTGGTGTGAGTCTCATGCTCGAAACGTGATTTTTATCTAGAAAATGTCACAATTTTGTGAAAATGTTTTTGGACAAAACTTTCTAATTTTTTTCCAAGTCTGGGAGAAAGTATCGCCGCCAACAACGCTTATCGGCAGCGGGAGGCGGAGCTGTCTGTGAAGCGCGTGGCAGTGCAGGAAGTCCCGCCTCCAAGGATGAACGCCAGCACGATGGAATCCTCCGGCGTTTCCACCAAAAGTGTCCACAGTCTGGTAGAGAAGATTCAGAATGGGCTGGAGGTGAGGACATATTTCCAGAAATGAGACATTTCCTGCAGGGCAGCCAAAGCGTGGAACGCAGCTCTGATCACAACATAAAACTAAGATGCAGAGTTTCCTTCTCTCATTTTAAATTTGCTCATTGAGGTTAATTTTCATTAAACGCTGATGCTCTAATAAAATTCTGCATCCAGAACTCTTCAGATATTTCCTCGTGTGGAAATTCACATTTTCTCACAGAACTGGAACTCAAACTGTTTTGATTGGGAACAAACAAACAAATGACATGTCTTAAATTACATAAACAAATATGATCTTTATAATGTAACCTGTGCAGCATATAAGCTGAAGGTGCTGCAAAATAATCTGGGGAAGTCGTAAGATGCTGTTTTATTTTTTACGCTTTTATTTATTTACTGGATTGTTTGATCTCTTCGGGGCCTTAAGAACTCAGGGTCACAAATAGATATATAGCTTTTTTTTAAGAGGTTAAAGGTCATAAAGTTTGGGAAGATCTGGTGTAACCACTGAAAACAGCTGTAAAATTCAGGCCAAATAGTTTCTGTCTCTGCATTGTCACCATTTCCAGTAAAAAAAGACATTGTGCTGATCTCTGACTGACCTGTACAGGGTTTTGCTTATGTGCCTTTTAGCTGTTAATGGAAGTTTCTGCTGTTTGCAGCTGCAGGAGCAGGTCAAGGACTCGCACGTGTCTGAGATCATCGATGTTTATGAACAGAAGCTCGTTATGTATGCGGTGAGTACATCAGACCAAAGGAAAACCTTTTACACCGATGAACGCAGCTATAGTTGGACTCAGCAGACACGTAACCACAAACCTGTCATGTTCTTCTTCTTGCAGTTTTTTTTCACAGTCTGACCTTTTACTACGTGCGAGTTATTTGTTCATGTTACACTGAAACCCATGCAGAAGCATTCAGATCTTAGCTGATTTCAGCACTTTTGATGAAGTTTCTTTGTGTCTCCCCGTCAGTCTAAGGAGAGCCGTCTGCAGGACCTGCTGGAGGCCAAGGCTCTGGCTCTTTCTCAGGCCGACCGTCTCCTCGCTCAGTATCGCTTTCAGAGAGCTCAGGCTGAGGCTGAGGTAACACATTATTGATCTTTTCATACTATTCTTTCCTCATGAAAAAGAAAGTGATGGCCAGATGAAGCCTCGGGAGGCCTTTACATCTAATTGGGTTTAAAAAAAAGGTTCATTTCATGTGCACACAGCCCCCCCTGCTGGTCAAAACCTTTATTGTTCTTTCAACTGTTTGTCATGGCTTTTTGGCCGTCTTCCTACAGCAATAAGTTTATTTTATATGGCAGGCTAGACCCTACCATTTTGATTGACACCTCATTCGGCCAGTCATGTAACTGGCCGAACCAAATCACCTGACAAAGCTACGTGACGCCCTCTGGTTATTATTGGCTCTGCGAAACCCATTTCTTGACATGATTGGCCGATTGAGGTGTCAATCAAAATGGGAGGGTCTAGCCTTCCATATAAAATGCACTTCATACATTGGTGGCCAGTTAATAGGCTACGAAATGGGTTTTCCAGAGCAAATAATAACCAGAGGGTGTTATGTAGTTTTTCAGGTGATTTTGGTGCTGCCAGTTAACAGGTTAAAGATGGGGCAGTGATTGTGTTCATGAAAACTGGGTGAACTTTCATTTTTATTAAGATATATTTTTTCCTGCTGTGCTTGGTCTCAGCCGGTCTCCAGCTTTCACATATCCCACTGCACAGGCTTGGATGATACCCGCAGATCAGCTGCTTGGCACACTGGTGAAACTCAAACACACATTTTGAAGGCATCCTTGCGTTTCTTAGATGTTCATAAATCACGCCAACACTCGGACCACTTCCTGAAGCAGCGAGGCTTCAGATGTCATCAGTGACGTCACTCTCCCTGAAAGAAGCGAGCCTCGATACGTGCTACACAAAAGACTTCCTGGATGTCTCAGCACCCACCCTGAGGCCTCGGTGCAGTACGTCCCCTCACTAAAGACAGGAGTACTCAGCAGTCTGAGTACACTGTGCTGACCTGCTGCTCCCGGTTTACTGTCTGAAGCTGAGACAGTTGATTAGTCTAATAGCTGAACACAGTGAATTCACTGAAAGCTAAAAACCTCATATTGAACTCTGGGAACATTGTATATTTTACTGTTTCCTCACATTTTAGTGCTAAAAGATTTCTGTGATCAAATTCACAGCTGCAGTTTTTAATCTCTTGCCCCTCGCTCCGCCCGCAGGCCCGTAAGCTGGCCGGGCTGCTGAAGGACGCAGAGCGGCGGCGGGAGGAGCTGCAGGTGGAGCTGAGCGGCCAGGTGCTGGAGGTGGAGCGTTCCAAAGCTGACATGGAGGAGCTGCTGCAGCACAACTCCAGACTACAACAGGACTCTGAGGAACACCAGGCCCTGAAAGGAGCCTACAACGCCCTGCTCAACAGGTCAGAGGCACACAGCGGGACTTTGGCGTGATTTATGTTTAGCATCCTTTAATATGAGGCTCTCATTTTTTCCCCCCAAATCACTGATGTAGTTAGAAAGAGATCCAGTCTTTGTGTCAAACTCCTCCTGCTCAGGTTCTGAACACCAAGAAGAGCAAAATCACTTTGTTGTTTTGCAGTGAGGTTACAGATGATGGGATCAAGTGTGTTTAAACATCTTAAACACCAAAGTCTCAGTTTTGTTCCTTTTTTGGGGGGTTCTCACTTTACCTGAAGGTGTTTTTGTGATCCGTGCTGCAGATTTAACCATTAATGTCCTGTTTTTTCCCCCTGAGAGAAACCACCTACCATCTCACATAATTCTGTATATAAGGCTTTTATTTTGAAAGCGTGCACAGCCAGTGTGTATTTGTGGCCTTCTTTTACTGTTCAGTGTTTTGGGTGTGACGGTTCGGTCCTCCTGTGCAGGTTTAATGAGACGGAGCGGCTGCTGAAGGAGGTGCAGGCGGCTCACGTTTCGCTCACCAAGCAGAGCGACACTCTGAGGAAGAACCACGAAGCGCTGCAGCTGCAGCAAAACAAGTAAACCACGCGCACACATTTAAAAAAAGACCGTTTTCTTCGACACGAGTCCTGATTCTGATTCTGTTTCTCAGGACGGCGTCGTTGTTGGAGGAGAAAGAGGAGGAGGTCAGATCGCTTCATTCAGAGCTACAGAGGAAAAATGGTGAAATCTCAGGTCGGTGTTCAGTTCATCAGCAGAGCAGGAAGTCAGAGGCGTTCAGGGCGACTGTAAGAACAGAACGAGGAGGAGTCTCTGAGTACTTTAAGACTGTGTTTATGCTCTTTAAAACGTTCCTGTAGATCGACTGATGTGTTGTCGTCACTGCTGACAGTAGAGACCGGGTTACAGCTTCTAAAAGAATATCTAATGTTCGACTCCTGCATTTATACGTTCTCGATCTCGGAGCTTCGCTGAGCACTTTGCTTCGTTCCTGTCAGGTCTGCGTGCTGAGCTGAGGGCTGAGGAGGAGAAGGTGAAGGAAAAGGAGCAGGAGAGGAGAGACCTGGAGGACACGGTGGATGTTTTAAGGAAAGAGCTCAACAAAACGGAGCAGGCCCGGAAGGACGTCAGCATCAAGGTAACTGAAGCAACCACAGTGCAGATAAAACGACACATTCGCTCTGAGCTCTTATTACACCTGCAGTTTCACGAGCGTTGCATCGTTATGGCCTGCCACACCCACCCGGCTGAGAGCCAAAACCTCAGACTTGGAGGTTTTTATCCCAGCAGCTTTGCGTTGGAAGACATCACATGATTCTCAGCACCATCTGCAGACAGCAGAGATGTGATCCCAAGGCCACTGATCATCACCCCAGAAATTCTGTCTCCAAAGGTTATGACTCTGATGGAGTCCACTGGTCACCAGGAAGAAGTCTGACTCCGTTTTAAACCCAGTGAAATTGAATAGCCGGCCTGATCCAGAACAAAGACTCCCCGGCTCTGTTCTTGATATGGAACCTTTTCTGTTTCCAGGCATCGTCTCTGGAGCTGCAGAAGAGTCAGCTGGAGACGAAGTTAAAGCAGAAGGAGGACGAGCTGAACAAACACTCGGCGATGATCGCCATGATCCACAGCCTCAGCAGCGGCAAGATGAAGAGCGACGTCAACCTGTCGCTCTGAGCGGCGCCCGGTGATGAAGACGAGATTTTTTTAATAATTTCAGTGAACTTCATGAGCCTTTTTATATTTAATAAAAAACACTTCATTAACTTTATGACATGTCAGTTGTATTTTAAAGAGGTCACGTTGGAGTTTTTGTGTTTTTATTTAGTAAATAAATCAAAGGTCTGTTTGTGTGTAAGTCCTGAACGTCTCTGCTGACCGAGACGTGCTTTTTAAAGACATTACTGTAAATTTCTCTTTAAAAACATTTTAAAAATGAACTGAAGCCATCAACAGAATCAGTGAAGCTGGATACATTTCTCAGACATTGTTCTGCTTTCTTGAAATAAATTCTGAATTATCCTTTGCAGTTTTACAGACCCAGAGTGATGTTTTCAGACAGATATTTTTAATTATTGTGCCCAGAATATTATCTACTGGACTCCAAACTAAATCAAATGTGTCTTAAAGTGAAACTGAAAACATGTTTGACCACCAGTGTAACTGTGAACCTTGAAAACAAGTGAATGAGAGGAAGGGTGTAAATGAAGGAGTGTCTGAAGCAGATGCCTTCTGTAACCTGGATGACTTCTGCTCTGCCAGTGCAGGTGCAATAAATCTGTTTAGATATTTTTAATTACTTCAACAATTTGCTGTTTGAAAACTGGATTTAAAATCAATAAAACTTTGAAGTAGATGGATGAAGGAGGCAGTGGGGGGAACATCTGAGTGTTCCCAGGCCGGCTGAGACGTGTAATCTCTCCGGGATGTGCCCCGGGGCCTCCACACAGTGGGACGTAACCTGAGCACCTCGGCCTGGAGGCACCAGAAAGTGCCCGAACCACCTCAGCTGCCTCCTTTCGATGTGGATAGCAGTGGACTGCTCGCCCCATCTCTAAAGGAGAGCCCGGCCACCCTCTGAAAACTCATTTCTGCCATATCCTTTAGGTCACTGTCCAAACTAGTTTAATTTGAGAATTCAAAACTGTATTTACAATTTACAAGCAGTTTTAGCCCCGCCCCCTTTGAGCCAACTTTCTTCTGATTGGCTGCCCCTCACAAACACTGTTTGTACAGCAGGTGGGTGGGAATTCTATGCCTAATATGACCACATAAGGGATATCATCTTTGAAATACTTCCTGACAATTGTGTCCACAGTCTATTTTCTCCTCAGTTTGTCTGCAGCTGCTGCCTGTCATTCAGCCTGTCGGGCTTCTAGCAGAAGGTCGGTGGGTGAAAGGACTCTGGACCTCTCACAGTCAGCCATGGAGCTTCAGCGTGCAGCACTGGGCACCTTGTTCCTGCTCACACTGCTCTCATCCGGTGAGTTATTGAAAGACGTGACCTGACAGGCTAAACGTGTGATCCTCAGTCGCTTTTATGTAACTCTTGTATCACAGTGAGTGCTTAAACTGTTGGTGTAAACATCTGAACGTGTTCGTCTTCATTCTAAAACACGAGCAAATCTTTTCTTTTTCAGAACTAAAATTCTCTTTAATCATAACACAGGACACTAAAACTCTTTAAATAAGTTCAGTTATTGGAGTATGTAATCAGTTAACTGATTATGACTGATTAAAACTTTTAAGTTCTACCTTTTAATGTAGTTTCTTCATCTTTTTATTTTATTTATCAACTGAAAGAAAACTAACAGAAGTTCAACATCTCAACTTGGAGTCTGTCATCGGCCAAATGATTAGGTACTTAATCAGCACCTCATCATGTAAATACTCAGCTGTAAACAGAGTAATTAAAGAAACTCACATTTCCAGTTCTGTGTTCAAAAAAATGAAAGCCTGATTGATCAGCTAAAAAGAGCAAATTGCAAACCTCATGTTTGCTTTACTGCCAGCGTGCCGAACCTCCTCTGAATCATTTGGATCAGATCGTTGCTGCGTGCTG
>JASGAU010381403.1:0-13371 GCA_030220045.1 Australoheros facetus
GCTAGGAGGTGGAGACGGCACCTACTGGCCCTTAACTATGGGCCTGAAAACTGCTAATAACGTTCATTTAATGGACTGATAACATTCGAATCGGGTGGATATAATGGGGCGCTTGGGTGGCTTAGTGGTGAAGCTGGCGACCACATACATGCCGCGTTGCGGCACAGGTTCGTGTCCCGGCCCGTCGCCAATTTGCCCGCGTGTTTTCCCCTGTATCCTTCCCCCATTTCCTGTCTCGCTCCACCGTCACTAAAAAAAAAAAATGATATAATGATCATGTATTTACATCCATGTGTGCCTAAGAACAATTAACTTTTCACAAAGGTTGTGTGGGTGTATCTTTTTCTGACCCTGTCCTCTGACCAGTAAAGATTTATCTTGACTGGAAATGACATGAGCTGCCTGAGCAAACATGTAAATAAATGACAGGATGAAAATGGTAAAAAAGTCAGGTACACTAAACCCTGCAGAATTCTGCACCAGTGTGTGTGTGTGTGTGGTAACAGACAGTCTCACTGTGTTTATATATTCATGTGGTAAAAGAGTTGATTCTATGTGAATGTAGGAGTAAATAAGTTGAAATTCCAGGATTTTTACAATGACACTCTTTCACCTTCTTTGGCTTTTTCTCCTGTGGCTGAATCCAAATAAGTCGTTACAACAGAGCGGTAAGAAAGTCTGATTACCAGCTTCTGTGTTGATCACAGTTAGTTTGCAACAACATGAGAGATTTTTAAATAATGTATTAAAATTAGCCTTTTAATTAGTCAGTGACATATTTTTTCATATACTTAGACCATGTGAATGAAAATCATACAGAACTATGATTTTTTTTTTCTAACACAAATAGCAGTTATTGATTAATCAGCATCAATCGTCAGCAGAGTGATTTGTCTTCTGTTCAGTCTGATATGTCTGTGGTCATTAGCAGAAGTAAAGTTCCTTGGTGAATTACTTGAGATGCATTCTACATTTCCTGCCAAATTTCATCGTTATTTTATTATTTCAGTGTAGTGGTTTACACAGTCACATAACAAGCGAAAGCTCCACGGTTCGAGGAGACACAAATCCCTTTTTTTGTTTGTCTGTTTGCGTCACAAAGAGCAAAAATCTGCCAAATCAAACATGCTGTGGAAGGCCACTGATAATAAGGGAGCAGCCTTTCACAAAATTGTTACTGGAAAGATGAATTAAGTCATCAAATGTCGTCCAGGTCACATAGATTTTTGTTTTAATGATTATGTTTAATGTTCATGATTATTGAGAAAGGACGATGCATATTAATTATCAGTACTTAAATTCAGCATGAGGTAAAACACAGATTCACATCTATGTCTGAAAGTACAGTTGTGTCATAAAGAGTTGGTTGGAGAACCAAGCAGAAAAAACTTCATAAGAAAAGCAATACAGTGCCTTGAAATCTTTGCAGACTTGGATATTGGAATGATTTTGGAAAATATTTGGCTTTGCTGTTGACATTTACGACTGATTGACTGACTAATGTTTAGCAGCAGTTAACATGAAACCTTTCTCCTCTTTGGCCTTCAAAGTTCTCGCTGTCCACTCAGCAGTTAAATAACATCTTAACAACTACAAATCACCCAAACACTTTCTAACTAGTGATGTAAGTGGCAACTAATCAACCATTCATTTAAACAAGAGAAAAAAATCTGACTCACCCTTTTTCCCAGTGTTTTTCACTCCAGCCCAGCCGTGTCCATCAATTACTGTGCCCAGTAATGTAAAGGTGATGGGGGGTGCAGAAAAAGCGACCTACAGCACACACACAATTTTTGGTGCTGACTAGTAGCTGACTAGTCTCTCACATGTAATCTGACAACACCCAACAAAAGTCAGTTACAGGCACTTAGTAAGGACTCAAAGCAGATTATCCGAGCTGTGTACTTGATTATGTCAAATGTTTTCTTTCAAAAGGTAATTCAACTGACAGTGTCTGGCATTTTTGTTCCTTGTAGTAATATTTAGACCAAAATACATACTCAAATAATTATAGTTTGTATGTAAAATTGGCTGATCCGTACTCACACTGAATAAAATCTTCTTGAACTTGGATACTAGTTCGTTTGCGGAAATACTTGCCTTTTGATTAAAGGTTTGCACCACTGTCACATTTGTCCATTAAGTATGGCTATACAGGCAGCAGGCTTTTAATTCAGCCTAAAACAAAGACTAGAAAAATATCACTGACAATGTTGTTCCTATGTGGACAAAACATAAAACTGGAACACATTTCCCCACACCTGCCTGTGAAGGTAAATATGACCAGACTTGCATCCAGTTTATACATTAAATGCTAATGACTAGTGAGAACTGGTGCTGGATGTCTGGATGTCATGGTACTGCTCTGTCTTGGTACAACACACTAACTAATGGGCTTCATTTCCCAACAAATGCAGCAATAAAATGTGAGCTGACGCTGCCACCAGCCACAGGAACCACATACGAACCTGCTAATAGAAATAGCTTTTCACCTGGTGAAAACCTAAGAGTGACTTGTGGGGACAGATACTGGATTTTGGACAGTCGCGCCCTCTCAGCTGAGACTACTTGCAAAAGGGACGGAGAGTGGACTTTCAGACCAGTGTGTCAAGGTATAAAACTACAAGAGCTTTAGACACATATTCTAAGGTCACTGTTCTTTGCTTTGTTGTGGTTCAGTAACACATGAAGATGACTTTCACTTTCATGAAGATTATCAAGTCTTTCTAACTTTCTAGAGGTTACATGCAGACGTCCCAGAGACACATATTTGTCGTACTGGGGTGACTCTTCGTCTCAGCGAGAAAAAATGGGTGACACTGTCGTGTATGGATGTGAAACCGGCTACAAGAGAACAGATGTTGGCATCTGGGCCACATGCACCAGAGAGGGATGGGAACCTAATCCACTTTGTCAAGGTGAAGTTTGCCTTGTTTTTCCTTCTAATTCTGGTTTCATTTCTTTAATTTTATTCCATATTTCAGAAAACAGGAAAGAATAAATATATGTTTTGAATTTCTGAACATCTTCTGAGCACAAGCCTCAAAAGCTGCTACCAAAGAAAATCATTCATTCATACAGCAAGAAAGTGGGAGCCAGCAATATGAATGTTAGAGACTGGTCTGTATAATAATTCATATGTGAGAGAAAATGGCACAATTATTCTTTTCTTTTTGTGTATTGTTGAATCCATAACTGAATATTTTTCTTTTCCTTTAATTGAACATAATTCAAATTTAAAATACAGAAGTGTTTTGAGAGGGGAATAATCTCTGGGCTCAAAGACCGGCTTCGCAGGTTGAGGAAGGCAGAAAGTGCATGGAAGCTGAGGAAGGAGAGAGGGGCCAGAAGAGCCAAGCTTGTTAAGGACAGGTTCACCAAGACATTACTGGAGGCAACTTGATTAGGAACATTGACCAGTTCTACAGAGCAAGTGCACACAAGGGACCGTGACCTAGGAATTCATCCCAAGATCAGCAGTGCAGTACCTCCTTCAAAAGAGCTGAACATCAGAGAACCATCCTGGAGGGAAGTAAAAGAGGTGGTAAAGAAGCCCAGGACAGCATCAGCCCCTGATGGCTTGCCTTACAACGTTTACAAGAAATGTCCATGTGTGTTGTACACACTTTGGAAGAACTTGCAGACAATCTCGGCAAAGGGCATCATACCAGCTGCATGGTGGCAGAGGGCTGCTTTGTGCCAAAAGAGAAGGACTCTTCTGAGATTTGCCAATTTCGTATCATTTCTCTGTTGAGTGTAGAAACCAAGATTTTCTTTTCAATCTTGGCTATGACTACTACAACCTACATGATGGAGAATGACTATATAGACACCTCAGTCCAAAAAGGAGGTGTTCCAGGGTTCTCAGGGTGCCTAGAATATATTACCATACTTACGCACCTGATACAGGAAGCCAAGAGAAGTAAGGGTAATTTAACAGTTGTCTGGCTGGACCTATAGCCAATGCATATGGTTCAATTCCCCATAACCTCATCAACAAGGCCACGGAACACTACTATAGACCAAATATTTTACTCCACTTTAGACAATACTTTAGATCCACTCCAGACACCCACTCCAGTCCACGTCACACCGGAACAGTGTTCCTCGATTAGAACGATGATAACAACCTTTTTGACCAGCTAGAAGGTGGAGACGACCCCTCCTGGCCCTTAACTATGGGTCTGATAACTGTTGATAATGTGCATTTAATCGACTGATGAGCTCCTCAAATTTTACACCCTCTGGACATGTTCGTGGCAAAAATGTACACGCACCTAAAAACTGCTATAAAATCATCATACGTCATACTTTTTTGCTTTTTTTTTAATATAAATCACTTAATCAACTTCAGACCTACTCAAAAATACCAAACTATCATTTTCAGGATTTTAACCCTTTAAATGCCACTTTTATTATGTGAATGACTAGGGGNTGCAAAAAAACATAAAAAATTGATTATTTTTAATATAACAAATAATGAATGGATGGCACATTGGTAGCGATTAGAGCCTTGGATATGTCAAAGATGAGCAACAAAATTTTTTTTATTGTATCACTGTTTTTTTCTGTAGTGCCAGATACTCCCCCTGGACACCTTCATGGCAAAATGTACACGCACAAAAACAGCCATAAAATCCTCATATGTTAATACTTTTTTAAACTTTTTTTCATGAATCAATTAATCAGCTTCAGACCTACTCAAAAATACCAAACATTAAATAATTTTCAGCATTTTAACCCTTTAAATGCCAGTTTATAGGTTTTTAGGTGCATGTACATTCTTGCCACGAAGGTGTCCAGAGGGTGCAAAATGCACCAGGAGAGTATGAATGACATGTAAGAGTAAAAGACATTAGATTTGAAAAATTTAAGAGGTTCCTACGCCTATGGACGTGAGTCACCTCAAGCATTATTTTTGACACAGGTGTTCATAAAAAGGTTGCAGGGTGTAAATTAATACTGTACATGTTCTTGTGTCTTGCAGCTGATGCTGATAACTGCAGCCCTCCACTCAAAGTTGAGAATGCTCTTGTTACAACGCCTTATCAGCAGGAGTACCCATCTGGCTCTACAGTAACTTATCAGTGCTTTGATAAGTACACAATGGAGGGAAATGCTACAATTGAATGCACAGCCGGAGAATGGGAGGAGCTCAACATTCAGTGTATACGTATGTACATGAAAAAAGAAAAGTCACATTGTTGCTCTGAATGAGCTTTAAAACTTAAAATCAAAAGTTAAACACCTTGCTGCCTTTGTTGGTAGAAAGGATGGGAAAAGATTGTCATTGCCATTCTTGGTATTTCTTCAGATTTAATCTAAATTACTGTAACTTAGTCCAAATTTTAACTACAAACTACAAAGGGGATTAGACACTTTAGTTTTATGAGGCCAAATAATTTAAGTACCCTGAAATTAGAATGTGACTAGAACAGCAGTGTTTTTGTATAAATCTATCAATTTATCAAGAAAAGTAGAGTCCATGCACCAGCAAAAGCTCCTGAATGATTTTAATACAATACATAATATGTAACATTTTAAGCACAGCTGTCCTTCCTCAGACATAGAGGACATTACAGGGAACACGATGTATATACATGCCCACATCCAATTATGGACTTCAATGGAACTTAATCTGGGTGTAAACTAAATAAACAAAGCTGGAAGGACTGATTTCAGGAATATCATTTGCAAAGTTGCATTTTAACAAACCACAATACTTCTGAAATTAGGTCCTTTGGACAGACCAAACACAAACAAAACCAATCACAGCATATCAGCACAAACACATAGCCACTGTTAAACACGGTGCTGAAGCTGTGATGATTTGAACAACTGACAACAATCATCCAGTGGGCTGATCAGCCTGTCTGAATTCAGAATTTGTAGTTTGCACAACAGGCCTCAGAGCACAGATGAGGATTACCTAAAAATCTGTTTCTAGCTGGACATATTACAGCTCTATAGATCAGCCAGGCTTCAACTAAGCTAATAACTGGCTTAGTTGAGGAAATGCTAATTAATGTGTGTGGAAGTTATTTGTTGTTGTTTCTATGCCAAAGGAAGGCCGTGATGTGCAGAGTATATGACAAATGTTTCACCTGAAATGCAAAATAGCACATGACAGTAGAGTAGACTGAACATCTGATTATTGTGACAAAATCATGCCTAAAATTTTTTTTCTCCCTGTTGTTGTCCACATTTTTGCAGTTGCCCAGGGTTGTGAGGGGTCACCACATATTTCAGATGGACAGATCATTGGAAGAGAAAAATTGCAATACAACCATAATGAAAAGGTTGAATATGTCTGTCACAGTGGCTACATCATGGAGGGTGGGCCATTCAAAACCTGCATCGATGGTGAATGGATTGGAGAGATGAGATGCCGCCGTAAGTTACAGTTCTGTTGATATTTTTCATTTTGGATTCTGCATTTTTAAAATAATGTTGGTTTCAGTTTTTGGATTTTGTGTTCAGTAAATTATACAGGCTGGAGCCTATCACAGCTTACATAGGGTGAGAGGCAGGGTGCACCCTGTACAGGTCGCCAGCCTGTCGCAGCTTGTGAATTGTCACTTATAAAAACCTGTTGAAATGCCAACTGCTGAGTCCTGAATAATGATTTACAATTATCGCATTTGGCAAAGCTATAGGGAGAAATTTTCCTAGGTTGTGAGAAAGTTTGCTTTTCATTTTGGTCATTATTTCCAAGTTCAAAATCATGGCTGAACTATATTTAATGTTGTGTGTGGTTCAAATCTAGATCAACATTATAAATATAATTACTTACAAAAAAAACACACACACATATATATGGGACATGGGAGCCAAAGCTAAAGCAAACAAAAGGAGGACCACGAATAAATCCGAGAGCAGGTTGATGAAGATGACAGGAATAGAATAGAATAGAACTCTTGTTCAGTGCCATGCTGTAGAAAGTCACACTTTCTAAAATTTGAAATAGAACTTCTAAAAATATACAGAGAAATAAAAATAGAATGAATAAAAATATATACAGTGTAAAAAATAAAATAAGTGTGATAATGAAGATGGAGATGATTGCACTTGTCATGGATCAGCTGTGTGGCAGGTAGGAAGGAGGACCCCAACGCAGGATACGCCTAATAGGTAGGATATAACTCAGCTTTATTAGAAAGAGCTAACAAAGACACAAACAAAACCAAACTCCAGAAACACAGGGAAAACTGACGGAGGCACACAGCATGGGGAAACGAAGAGAAAGAGAAAGACTAAGACAAGACGACGACGCGACAACCGGCACTGAAAACACGGGACTTCAATACACAGGAGGATAACGAGGGAAGTGGAAACAGCTGGGAACACAGGTGACGCTAACTACAAGGACAGGACCAGGGGAAGCAAAACTGAACACAACAGACAGAGACTGGACGACTATCAACATAAAACAGGAAGTAACTTACATAGTACACACTGACTTGACACCTGACGATATTGACACAGAGGGATAACAGGCACCAGCAAAACAACACAGGGAGACAGAAACAACGAAACCATAATAAAACAGAACTATATAACAAAAACATAAAACACTGGGCCACCGGCCCAGGACCATGACAGCACTTGGTGAATTAATATTGTACTAGTGAGTAATTATTGGATATTGCACATTATAGGAGTGATAGATATTGTGCAGTATGAATGATATAAATATTTCACAGTTACAGTGGGTGAGAGTGTGAGTTCAGGGTGGTAATTGCTTTGGTGAAGAAACTGTTCTTGAGTCTGTTTGTTCTGGCTTTGATGCACCTGTAGCTCCTGACAGAGGGCAGCAGGTCAAACAGTTCAAAGCCAGGGTGTGAGCTGTCCTTGATGATGTTTTTGGCTCTACTGATGCAGCGGGAGGTGTAGATGTCCATCAGGGAAGGGAGAGGGCAGCCAACAATCCTTTGTGCTGTCTTGACTACCCTCTGAAGCCTCCCCGTCTGCCTCAGTGCAGCTGCCGTACCACACTGTGATACAGTACATCGGCAGGCTCTCAATGGATGAGCGGTAGAAGGTCAGCAGCAGGTTTGAGTCCAAGTTGTTCTTCATGAGGACCCTCATGCAGTGAAATCACCGCTGAGCCTTCTTGATAACAGTTGTGATATTATCTGACCAAGAGAGATCAGCAGAGATGAGGACACCAAGAAACCTGAAGGTGTGGACCCTCTCCACACGCTCGCCGTTGATGTAGAGGGGGGGCTGGGTCGGTCCTGTGCTTCCTGAAGTCGATGATGATTTCTTTGGTTTTCATGGTGTTCAGTGCCAGGTTGTTCTCTCAACACCAGGCTGTCAACTTCAGGACCTCCTCTCTGTAGGCTGCCTCATCTCCCCTGGAGATGAGTCCGACCACTGTTGTTTCGTCAGCAAATTTGACGATAAGGTTGTTACTGTGGGCCGGACTGCAGTCATGAGTGTAGAGGCAGTACAGGAGGGGGCTCAGCACACAGCCCTGTGTGGAGCCAGTGCGCAGGTGGAGGAGAGAGTCTCACAGTCTAGGGCTGGTTGGTTATGAAGTCTTTTATGCAGGAACATGTGAGAGGGGGGAGGCCTAGGATGTACAGTTTTGGTAGTGAGAATGTCCGGGATGATTGTGTTGAAGGCTGAGCTCTAATCCACAAAGAGCATGCGAACATAGCTCAGCACAGAGTGGAGAGCTACAGCAGATGAGTGGTCCTGAGGTGTCTCAAAGCAAGCAAAGAAACAATTAAGTTCCTCTGCTAGCGACGCACTCGGGTCTCTTGCTGTCATATCACAGCCTCTGTAGTTTGTGAAGGATAACAGATGTGTGGCTGCACTGAGAACATCATGATGGCTTCAGTTTTTGAGTGGATGAATTTAACTTATTCCCCACCCACTATTTTTCCCAGGTATACCAGCGTGGTCTGTCGAGAGTTACACTTTTTATGCACAACTTTGCATCTCCCAGTCTCTTAAAAACGTCTCTCAGCTGTTCAATATGCTTCCAAGAACTCGACTAAACCACAACATCATCCAGATATGCTCCACAGCGCAGCAGCCTGGCCAAATCCAGGCTGAATGCCTGGTAGACTGAGAATTCCAAAGGGCTTAACTGTGTATCACAGAAAAGCATGTGGAGTCACAAATGCATAGATATGGATATAGACACAACAGTCATACCCATCAGACTTACTGATCAGCGGGCAGGGGAACTCCATGAACTACAACTAGGTTCTGCAAAGCTCTGTGTCAGAATGTAATCAACCTGTTTCTTTAAGCGCTGCAGCTTATCTGGGTTTATTCTGTACCTGCCAACATGAGTGACATGGAGGATAGTGGACCAGGGGACTACAACATGCTATGGTGGAAGTGTCAGCACCTGATGAGCACACGGGCACCAAAGACGACAACTTCAAAGCAGCTTTTATTTCACCAATAGAGTTTGAAATAAATTATTATTCATTGTTTTTCATAATAATAATAATAATAATTTTCTGAATGGGTCAGAGGCAGTAGATGAATAGATGAACAAAGCAGAAAATTGCAGCAACTTTTTCACATTACTTCCCCTTAACAATGTTTAGCAAGGAGGGAAAAGTACAGCATTCAACCATGAGCTTGTGATCTGGACAACGTAGTTTTTCATAGATTACAGTAAATGAATCATTCGGTGTTATCATAACCACTTTCCGAGCATAGCAGGAGGGCAAATATCAATAGGACTGGTTACAAGTGATAACAGTCATTCGGTGGGCTGCTCGACCTGTTTGAATTCAGAATTTGTAGTTTGCACAACATCTCTCACATGCACAGCTGAGGATAATCTAAAAATGTATTTCTAGGAATATTTCACCTGAAATGTAAAATGATGCGTGACAGTAGATGTAAAATGTGATTATTGTGACAGGATAATGCCTAAACTTATTTTTTCTCTGTTACTCACATGTTTGTAGCTGTCCGGGGTTGTGGAAGACCACCATATCTTTCAGACGGAGACACTAAAACCATTACTGGGATCTGGTACCAACATAATGACAGGGTTGAATATGTCTGTCAGGCATACTACGTCATGGCGGGGGGCCCATTCAAAACCTGTATTGATGGAGAATGGACTGGAGAGATTATATGCCTTCGTAAGTTCCAGTTAAAAATAATTGTGGTTTTCATTTTTGAATTTTGTGTACTGCAGAAGTGTGATCAATTTAAACATTATCTGTGGTCTTTAAGCCCAGCTACAAAAAAATAACCTATAGTAAATTCAACACTAAAACAAAACACAGAAAATGGACAAGTAAAGTAAGAAAAGATGTAACAAAACAGACATATTAACAGTACATCTATAGAAAATAACAAAATTCTCTTGTTGCTACTCCATCCACCACTGTATGTTTTGCACAACAATAATCTACAGTAAAATTACAGAAGTTAAAATAAAATATGCAGAACCATAAACAGTCTGATACAACAGTTAAATTAGGGAGCTTGCTGAAGGCTGATGGCAGCTGTCCTGCTTTATATGGTAGTGATACCTACAGCAAGCAGGGGTAAGTCAAGAAGGGGACAAGGGGCATCTCTGGGGTGAGGTGTTCTGGGCACGTCCTACTGAGAGGAGGCTCCAGAGCAGGCCTAGGACATGCTGGAGATATTATTTCTCGCAGCTGGTCTGGAAACGCCTCAGTGTTCCCCTGTATAAACCGGAGGAAGTGGAGAGGGAGGTCTGGGTTTCTCTGCTTAGGCTGCTACCGACACAACCGCCAGATAAGCAGAAGAAAATGGATAGTAGAGACCCACAAAAGGCAGCAGCTGCTGACTGCTGGAGTGAAGGCCTGGGAGAGCATCTCATGAGAGGACATGAGTTTTAGACTTCAAAAGTCATTGTCTGCAAATGTTAATTAAAATATGTTAGTTTGTCCAATTATTTGTGAGCCTCTCAAGATGGGGAACTACATATAAAAATGCCTGTTATTCACAGTTAATGCGGTACTTTTGTTAAACATCTTGAATTAGTGCTGGAAGGTTGCATTTCAGTCTTGATTGTTGTGGTGTATGCAGCAAAAATGTAGAAAAAAAATTGTCCAAAAACATATGTGGACCTATTTGATCATTTGTCATTCCTGTTAGCAAAGGCCAGAAGCCTTTGCTGTGGAGCAGAATTTGGGACTTAAGAAACTTAAGCCTGGATTTTCTTCCCTTGGCACTGTAGTAACATATGCTGTGTACCAAAACCACTTTGGAGCATGTTGTGTTTGACATAAGAAAAATTTACAAAATCAGTTCTTCTGGAACATCCTTTTACCCTCAGTGTGGATAGTAGGTCTGAAATGTTTTGAATACCGTCCTTCATCTCCTTCCCTGACGAGCATCACCAAGAAATTCTTGGGAGCGTTTTTATTCCTTGCTTTTGTTTTGTTGACTTAAAGAAATATTTAACGATGAACATGTTGCACTTTGTAGTGCAAGGCTCTGCTCTCATGTGTTCTTAATCTGGAATAAGACTAATCTGGACTAATCATGAATTAGTGGGTCTCCAGTGTTTCAGAATGTCAGACTGTGGCTTTAGTGAACAATAAAGTTTTCATATGACTTCTAAAATAGGCAAGCAGCCATTGGAGGGACATTGGAACTGGTTAATGAAATATCTGCCATAAAAACCTGTTAAAATCCCAGATGCTGATTCTTGAGTTCTGAGTTGCAGTTGTCACGTTTGGTGAAGATGTATGTGAAGAACTTTTTTAGGTCATTGTGAGAAAGCATGTTTTTAATTTGGGTCTTTATTTCAAAGTTAAACGAGCACACCTGAACTATTTCTAATGCTGTCTGCAGTTCAAATGTGAGAACTGACTCAGCCAGTAGACTGAATTAAAACCTTTGGGACACACCTCATTTAAAACTGGCAAGCTAATAAAGGAAATTCATACTGAAAGCAAGTTATAAAATCAAATCACAATTGATTCTTTAAAATCAACCCACATGTACAGATTCCTGAAATAAAATGCTGCATGTAACAAATAACTCAGCTCAAACAAGAAGAAAAAGAAGAGACAGCATGTGTAAGTAAAATTAGCAGTGTACATGATTAACTCAGAAGAGTAACTTTTGGCCTCATAACAATTATAATTAGGCAAGAGAAAACACATGTTCCAAATCCCAGCCGCAGAGTCCTTCACAAAAACATGATCTGTTAATTCCTGTGTTTTACTAACATTAACAGACTATTTCTCTTATATGTCTTACAGAACCCTGCACTGTGAATAGAGAGGAGCTGAACAGAAACAATATTCGATTCAAATATTCAAGTGATGATAAGCTGTATGTATCACATGATGATGTGACTGAGTTTGTGTGTACCAGAGGAAGACGTGTCGATGCTCTGGGAATGCGTCAGAAGTGTGAACATGGTGTGATACAGTTACCAACTTGTCAGTAAGGAATTTTTTGTACTAGATTTGACGGAGATTAATACACCAATGTGTCAGTGATTAACCAGAGTGAAGAATTAGTCCAGTCAAGTACTA
This sequence comes from Australoheros facetus, assembly GCA_030220045.1. Lineage (NCBI taxonomy): Eukaryota > Metazoa > Chordata > Actinopteri > Cichliformes > Cichlidae > Australoheros > Australoheros facetus. The sequence continues at coordinate 12,501 of JASGAU010381403.1, forward strand.
GTGCTGTTTGTGGTCATGTTAATAAAAGCATATCTACTAACTGAGTATATTTTCTTCCTCTACATGTTTTCTGAGTGAAATCCATCCCACATAAATCTATGAATACAGAATTAAATGTGCCCATACTGGACTTATCATGGACATTTTCTGATGTAATAAAGGTTACATGAAAAAAAAAATTCTAAGAAAACAGCTCAGCAACTGTATGGTGAACCTCAAGCTCCTCAACTGAGAGACTTTGGAAGGATTACAGCACCCCGAGGTTCTCACACATGAAGCCTCAGCATCAATAACAGCACTGAGAAATGTCCCCTTCCACTCTCTTCAGTTACTGAATGATCTGTACAAAAACTGAACTTGGCTGATGGACCCAACAACATATGATTTAATTTTTGAGGTAAAAGGTCAAGGTCACCAAAGGTATTAAAAATCTCTTTCATCACTGGTGCACTTTTATTTTATTTTTTTTATTTAGCCTGTCATGTCTGGCAGTTTTCGCAATCGGAATCTGATCTGAATGCGCTGGTGTACCAGACATATTTGTTTTCCCAAGAATAGCTCCGTAAGTTTTCCAATAGGCTACTCTTGTTAGTATGTATTTAGTTAGTTTGTATTTTTATTTTATTTTATTTCTTTACACCAGGCCTGACAGGCAAAAAGGAAAGGGTAGGAAAAGGAGTGAGAAAGAGAAAAGAAAAAGAAGGAAAAGAGAAAAAAAACAACAAAAAAACCTAAAAACAAAACAAAGGTGAGAAAAGAATAATCAAAGAATGATATCCACACATATACATACTCATCCACATATCTACACATGCACATACATACACACACACACACACAATCCCGCTGCTGCTTGCAAATAATGTGTGTA